>CAJVPY010004225.1:0-12901 GCA_910591965.1 Dentiscutata erythropus | reverse complement strand
ACTAAAAATTTATTGTAAAATAATTTTATAATTATTAAAAAATTTAATAATATCATTAAGATGATCTTAACTTCATTGAAAAAAAATAGCTAGTTTTTGTAAAGAAGTTGTTTGTAGTTTATTGTTTTGTTCCATTTGCTCAGTTATTAGAAAATTAGAAAGCCAGTAATAGGTTGGTTTGAGTTTAGGATGTTTGATGTTTGGGGTATTGGTTTGGTTTTAGGTTTTTTGTACGATTGATGAGTAAGTTGTTTGAGTATTGTTCTTGTCGAAATTAGTGGTTTCTGGGGGTGGGGTTTTGGTAATTGGGATTTTATAAGAGAGGAAGGAGTTATTATTTGCTTCAGTGTTATATAACGTATTTTGAGGAGTATCACTATAGAAGTTAAGATTTTGTTTTGGTTGGGTTGTTATTGTTGTCTGTAGTAGTAGTAAGAGGTTGGAGAGTTAGGGAGAGTGGGTTTGTAGTTGGTTGTTTGGAAGACTGTGTGTGTTTGAGTTCGTCGTCTAAAGCTTGTTGGAAAAAAGGAGTTAGGTCTTTTCTGGTAGAGTCTAAGGTATTGGTTTGGGATGTGTTGGAAGAGAATACAAGTGTAGTTGCACAGTAGGCATGGTAGACTTCTTTATTGATTACTTTATAATTTTTGGTTGGGCGATGTCTTTCATTATAAAATTTGCAAGTAATGGTTAAATGACATTGTAGATATTGGTGATGACATTGTTGAGGGGTAGAAGAGGGTGGGATATTTTCAGTTGTGTTAAAGATTTGGTTGATAAAGAAAGTAATTAGTTCGATATCTTGCAGATTTGCATTTTTTCTAGTTTTAACTACAGAGAATTCTGTGTAAAGTTGGTAGGTTTTGTTTAAGTTGGAGACAAATTTAGTGTGGTATTTGTTGCATAAACACTTAATAGTAGAGGTTGAGTCGGATGTATAGAAGAAATGAGTACTTTTGTTAGTTGCTCTGGTACTTTTGGTAATACAAATTGTTGGGGCTTGTTTAAAAGAGATCGGTCTCATATGACTTTTTCCCTCTCCTTCGAAAAGTGCGATACTATAACTATTTTTACAGATCGAGTGAAAATAGTCAAGATCTAATGTATCAGCTAGTTTGTTGGTAAAGGTTGGCATTGTAGTTTAGAAATAATAGTAAATTTAAGATGGTATAATAATTAGCTTCGAGACAGTATAATTTCTGTTTTGTGTAATGTTACACTATAGAATCTTCTAGATATTGCGGCTTGTATAACTGCGGCTTATGTAACTGTGGCTAGTGTGGCTAGTGTGGCACAGGCTTGTGTTGCGTAACTGTAATTTAATAGGTGCAAACTTTACTATTCATGTTAGTTAAAAATTTCCTCTTTTGTAAATATTAAATTTTAATTAAAATTAAAATGAAATTAGTGTAATTTAAAGAGAACCACTAATTTTGAGTTGTTAGAAACGTGGGTAGTATGATCTAAAAATAGTTGGTGTTGCATGGAAAACGCCTATAGGGTTTTTTGTAAAAGGGGAACCTTAAAGAAAAAAAGAGAAAAACTTAAGGGAGTTCGAGCGGTTTTTTAATTGTATTTCCGTCAGTTTTAGGTCTACAAGCTTGAAATTTAGCTTGTTATGACGGGAGTGGTGAGCTCTTTGAGTTTTTCTAAGTTCAGGAAGTGTGTTTAGATAGCCGTTTTAAAGTTATTAGAGGAAGTGTAGAAAAAGAGGCCAAGTGGCCGTTTCTCGGTGGTTTTAAAAGTTTTTAATTTAGTATTCTAGTATTATATGTATTTTTTAGTTAGGAATAAGTTTATTTAGTAGCAAAACTAAGGTTGACTTAGTAGAAAATGAAGTTATAAAGTATTTTAAAATAATTAAGCTGGGGAAAATTTGTGTACGAGTGATAGACGGAAAGAGTTTACATTCGTAAAATTTGATAGCTTCACAATCAGATTACTTCATTAATTTTTCTTAAATATTACAAGTTTGGTTGTTCAAATTCAGACTTACTAACAATTGTCAATTTTAAAACTAGCAATTAACTAGTAAATGTGAATTTGGTGACCAAAACTATGCTTTTAATTCATTGTAAAACCAGTGTAATGATTAAGAATGGATCAACGATGTATTAGGCGCAAATGGTGGATCGATTGCATAATTATTTACATTGCATAATTAGTCTATATAGCAGATTTGGCGAAAATAGCATATCAAGTAGATTTAGCATAAATAGCAGATTTGACCGAAATAGCATAACTAGCACATATAGCATATATAGAATAGTTAGTATAATTAGCAAATATAGCATATTATGTAGATATGTAATTAGTATATAAGTGTAAGCATTTATTAAGTTGTAAGGTGTTTCACAAACATCATAATTAATAAACTATCTATTTGGCTCCGCCAAATCGAACGTCCTTTTTCGAGACATTACAGTATTCTCGTTGAATGTTATGCAAACCCTTTCCCGGTTTACCCTAACGAGTAGGGATTTTAAGGCGTGCGTTTTTCCTGCTTAACACCAGTAATAGCCAGATTATACCAAGATTAATAAGGTTGATAAATTTTTTAAATTAATAATTGAGATCAGTGTAAAAGAGAACTTTGTGGCCTGATTATATTATTAACTTTTCTTAAATACTATGGTTTGGTAAAATTCATATTTTTAGTCAATTACTAGCTTTAAAACTTGTAATTAACTAATAAATGCGAAGTTGGTCAACCAATCTACAGCTTTAACTCATTGTAAAACTAGCATAGTCAGCTTATAAAATTGATAAATTTTTTAAATTAATAATTATACCTAATTGAGATCAGTGTAAGAAATATTGATATAGAGATTCATGCAAAATATATTTATAAAATATGAGAACTTTGTGACCCGATTACCTCTTATATATTATAGTTCAGCCAAATTTATATTTATTAGTTAATTACTAGTTTTAAAACTAGTAATTGACTGGTAAATACAAATTTGGTTTACTAAACTCATGCCTTTAATTTATTGTAAAACCAGTAATAGCCAAATTATACCAAGATTAATAAGATTGATAAATTTTTTAAATTAATAATTAAGATCAGTATAAGAGAGAACTTTGTGGCCTGATTATATCATTAACTTTTCTTAAATGCTATAGTTTGATATTTTTAGTCAGTTACTAGCTTTAAAACTTGTAATTGACTAATAAATGCGAATTTGGTTAACTAATCTACAACTTTAACTCATTGTAAAATCAATCATAGTCAGCTTATAAGATTGATAAATTTTTTAAATTAATAATTATACCTAATTGAAATCAGTGTGAGAAAAATTGATATAGAGATTTATACAAAATATATTCGTAAAATATGAGAACTTCATGACCCAATTACTTCTTATATATTATGATTCAGCCAAACTCATATTTATTAGTCAATTACTAGTTTTAAAACTAGTAATTGACTGGTAAATGCAAATTTGGTTTACCAAACCATGCCTTTAATTTATTGTAAAACCAGTAATAGCCAGATTATACCAAGATTAATAAGCTTGATAAATTTTTTAAATTAATAATTGAGATCAGTGTAAAAGAGAACTTTGTGGCCTGGTTATATCATTAACTTTTCTTAAATACTATGGTTTGGTAAAATTCATATTTTTAGTCAATTACTAGCTTTAAAACTTGTAATTGACTAATAAATGCGAAGTTGGTTAACCAATCTACAGCTTTAACTCATTGTAAAACCAGCATAGTCAGCTTATAAAATTGATAAATTTTTTAAATTAATAATTATACCTAATTGAGATTAGTGTGAGAAATATTGATATAGAGATTTATGCAAAATATATTCATAAAATATGAGAACTTCGTGACCCGATTACCTCTTATATATTATGGTTCAGCCAAATTTACATTTATTAGTTAATTACTAGTTTTAAAACTAGTAATTGACTAGTAAATGCAAATTTGGTTTACCAAACCCATGCCTTTAATTTATTGTAAAACTAGTAATAGCCAGATTATACCAAGATTAATAAGATTGATAAATTTTTTAAATTAATAATTGAGATCAGTGTATGAGAGAACTTTGTGGCCTGATTACATTATTAACTTTTCTTAAATACTATGGTTTGATAAAATTCATATTTTTAGTCAGTTACTAGCTTTAAAACTTGTAATTAACTAATAAATGTGAATTTGGTCAACCAACCTACAACTTTAACTTATTGTAAAATCAATTATAGTCAGCTTATAAGATTGATAAATTTTTTAAATTAAAATATATTCATGAAATATAAGAACTTTATGACCCAATTACCTCTTATATATTATGATTCAGCCAAACTCATATTTATTAGTCAATTACTAGTTTTAAAACTAGTAATTGACTGGTAAATACGAATTTGGTTAACTAAACCCATGCCTTTAATTCATTGTAAAACTAGTAATAGCCAAATTATACCAAGATTAATAAGCTTGATAAATTAATAATTATACCTAATTGAGATCAGTATAAAAGAGAACTTCGTAGCTTGATTATATCATTAATTTTTCTTAAACATTATAGTTTGGTAAATTTATATTTTTTAGTCAATTACCAGTTTTAAAATTTGTAATTAACTAATAAATATGAATTCAGTCAACTAACCAACAACTTTAACTCATTGTAAAACTAGTCATAGTTAGATTATACCAAGATTAATAAAAGTGCTAAATAAATTTACATGTGGAATGAAATTCTATATAAAATGATATCAATAACAATAGTGATAAATTTTAATTTTATTAGAAAAAAAACTTAAAAAAATGTTATTACCTCTTTTTTCAGACACTAAAGGGTCTAATATTGCACTATCAATGACCTCAACTTCATCAACTACAAGTTGCAAAAAGAGAAGATCCAATACTAAAATTTTTTGTAGTAATAAAAGCCATACTAGTTTTTTTTTCATATAGATAAAAATAATGTTGAACTTGTATATTGCAAAATTTGTAAGCATAGCTTTGCTGGCTCTAGACAAACTTCCTATTTATATACTTGTAAAGATAGCAACTAGAGATGTGCCGTATGCATTATGCAGGCGATGTTGCGTGCTACATAATGCTGCATAATGTAATGCAAGTTGTCTAAAATTTAAAAATATACATAGAAGTTATTATGTAATTTTGATTCATGTCATTTCATCAACAATTACTTTATAGGCATTTGTTTCTATCAAATTCAGAGCCTGTGAAATCCAATAAAAAATTAATCTACTAGGTCTGTATTCACTATATAAATCTGATATTTTATGTTTTCAAATCCAATAACCTCTCAGTAATAATACAAGTCTGTTCACTGCATATAGGTTTTAAGAGGTCACAGTATATTATACAGAATTGCATAATGTATCATGCAACATAATGTTGCATTATATAATGCAAGGCCAAAAAAACTTGCATTCGCACATCTCTAATAGCAACACATCAAATATGATTGTCTATTTATATAATAAACACAAATATAACCAAAAAAGACTATACTAATTATTTAGATGAATACAATGAGGTATATACAATAATTTAAAATTTTGTTATATTAAATAGCATAATTTAAATGCTATTCAATCTGTTATTCAAATTGCTATTCAATATTATCACATAATTTTTGGTATTAAGGTAACCTCTTTGGCCTGGGAACTTTTTATTAAAGAACCAGATAGCGGTCTTATAATGTAATTACAACAATAGTATATCAAGCCACATGTATATCTTTTGAGTGCCTAATTTAAGTAGTCTGTCCAAAGGTTCTACACTATTTGCTATATCTGCACCCCAACTAGGGGGTACCTATTTAAACCTTATAAGACGACATTCATTTGATTAGTTAATTTTGTAAATCTACCTGTAATTTTCCAGTAATAATTAACCAATCAAAATACATAATTTTTAATATACACGTATATTTAATTTTAATTAATATATTTTTTTTATGAGCTAAAGACTAATTAAAATCTCGATATAGTGAATTTTACTAATAAGCTCTTGATATATAGTGAAGTTTTAAAAAATTTTTATTAATGAAACCGATCCCTTCACTATAATAAGTTTGATGTATGTAAAATGGTAATTTTTTTTTGTCTTCTAATATATTTAAGCTATGTATGCAAATACTAAAATATATAGCATTTATATTAATACTCATCTGGAAGACAGTATCAAAATGGAAATAAAGTTGAAAAAAACGAATATAAAGTATACATTTATACTAAAAGATAGGATACACAATGAAATGTATAGACTTGGATATTACTATTAAATGGAATTGGAATCGAAAAGAATGTGCAAAAAGCATTTTTTTTTTATTAAAAGTCTGCCAGTTTTGAGACATATTTATAGAGTGTTTCATATTGGTCACTGTTACCAAAATGAAAAACACACAACCATTGTAAAAAATAATAAAAAAATTTAATATGTAATAGGAACAAATATGATGTAACAATATCAAATTGTATTCAAATATATTTTATTAAACAAATATATAGTAAAAATAAAAATTTAAATAAATTATAAAACTATAATTATTGCTGTTAAAATTTTTGCAATGCCTCTTCCAATTCAAATGCCTTATATTTTACTTTCTTAAATTCATTATTATCATTGTAAGGAACTCCTTCAACTTGGGTCTCCTTTTTTTTCAAAAGATTGCAAGCTTTCTAATAGAGATTGGACGTGTTTATCAATGCTATCTTTCAAAAATGAGAGACAATATATACATATAAATCCATTGTTAGCATAGCAAGACTTATGATAACCATGGCTACAAGAAATAGAACAATTAAACGCATTACAATAATGAAACAGATTGGGTGTATGTAAAGTATTAAAACCCAAAGGAAGATGACATAATTGTGCTTCTAGCATATGTATCACATGGTAACATTGTCGACTTTCTGCTTTTTAGATGAAAACAGATTCACTATAGCCTGTAATGGAAGTGTTAGTAGTGATTTACCATGAAATAAATGAACATAAATTTTTGAAAAACACTGTAAAAAAAACAAGTGCATTTGTTTGTTAATGCTGAAATATCATGTGCAGAATACTCATAAGCCACCCATGTTGATGTGTGTGTGCAAAGTTTTCTCTAAATCTACTATCGTCTAGACACAAGCGATTAATACAGCGACTATATTTAATTGTTTCTTGTTCTTTTGTATGCCTCTGCGTGCTTCTGCGTAGAAAACTGTGAAATATCTCTATCGTTGAATCTGAAAACATTGGAAGTTCTGCTTTAATAACATCCAAAATCAGGTGATTATTCAACTCCTAGTAGAAGATATCTAAAAGAAACATTAACAGTGTTTTTATATAATTCTTGCAACTAAATTTTAAAAAAATTGTCCAAGCACAAAAACAAGATTCTAAGTAAGTATCAAAATCACCAGATCAGAAAAACTCAGCATATATATCAAGAACTAAAGAAATCATATTATCAAGTAAATATTTAAGTGCAAGATACTCAGTATCTTTGCACAAAGGACCAAATTTGGCTTCAACATTTGCTGCAATTAACTGCCAAGCGCTTCGAGATATTTTCAAAAGTAGATTTATATGCCATGGCTTAGGAGTTTGCGCAAGGGGCTTTTGTTCTCCAAAGATATATCTGTTATATGGCCAAAAGAAATAGTCGATACTGAAGAAACACCAATTTACAGCTGTTTAGTGAAATATGAAGAGGACCTATGATAGAAAGAAAAGACAATATTTGATCAGTAATATTTAATAAATCTTGATGACATATAAAATGTAAAATTGCCATTCGAAGATGAATCTGTCTAGGCCAATCTGCAACAACAGGAATTATATATCCCTCTTGAATATACTGCTGCATTGATAGAACATTTACAACTATATTAATAGCTTTGATGTATGCATCCATAGTATGAAGATCATTCTTTTGCAAGTCAATAAAAATAGTATCCTTCATTGAATGAGAACTTCACTTTTCTTTTAGCCTAACATCATAGCTATATACAGTTAATTCTTCTAATCTTGTATCATCATCAACTATATAAAATTCTCAGTGATGATTATGTGAAAGACTATAAAATCTCATAAATCTGCTTTTGATATTTGTTTTAATTAATTCAGCATTGACAAGCAGAGGGTTATGGATATTCAACTTTGGAATCGCATGTTGAGTCATAATAGAATTCATTAAAATCGTCGTTAGGTATACAGCAGTTGATGTAGTAGTAGTATCTGGTGCTCACTCTGTATAAATACTATGGTAATCATTAATGTTTAATACTATAGCATTCTCTGCACATTTGGCAAGTGCAGAATTAACAGTTTCTTCTTATTCTTTAGATATAGTTGACTTAAGTCGCTGGACCATACAGAATGTTGTGGCTATACCTAAATCAGAAAAGATATCTATACAAGCATTAGAAGAACCAGAAGAATCTAAAAACATTGCAATATCTGTCTTTATATTATTTACAAACTTGTTATGGATTTCACAAAGAAAATAACAAACAAAAAGAAGCTGCTTTTTAGCCTATGCTCTTGAATCTTGATTTTTTAATAATGGGTTGGATGACAAATACAATTCAGTAAAAAAACTTTTTAATTGTGTATCTTCACTCTCCACAGTTGATCGAAATTCATCAAAAGAGTATATGGATTGTCTTTCTTCTTTATTTTCACAAGTATACAAAAGATCTGTTAATATTTTTATTAACTCAGAAAAAGTAAGATTAGTAGTGCTCTGAGCTTCATTAGTCTCACTAGTTTTAGTTAAATTTATAATAGCTTGATCTTGTAAATCAGGTTGTGTATGCTGAGATGGAGTCGAACTATTCACCATGATTATTATAACAAGTTAAGCAAATTGTATTACCTATTTAAAGATAAAGAGGTAAAGTATTATTAGCTTGTCCTTAGTTACTCTTTTCTAATGAGTTGATGACTCTCTTTTGCATGTAGTGATTGTGTATAGTCCAGTAATAGGCATCATTGTCTTATAAGTGAAGTCTTTCAAATTTTGGATTATTTTGAATTAATTTTAACAGTGAATATTAACATTCACTTAGAGCTAGGAATGGCTTTCACAGCGATTTTTTTGTTAGTAAAATGTTACATTCTCAAACAGTACTTTAAACTATATAAATAAGTTATCCAGGCAATTGATCTGTATTAGCAATCAGATGAATGTCGTCCTATGAATTTAAATCATCTGGTTATAACTACCTACTATTGCCTCTCTAACCCAGGGTATTACCTTACTATATGTAAGTGGATTTCGGCATCTACTCTATATGGATTTCACATCCTACTTTGGAACTTACTAACCACAATTGGATTTATCAATTTTTGTTTTAAGACTAACTAACCATATATGGCTAATCTATCCTCAAGGTAAACCTAACAGAGCAGTACATGTCCCACACATGTATTCATCTGCATATTTCTATAACTTTGTCCTAATTAGTACATATTAACCTGCTGTTCCGTATTATTATCTCTTACTACCTTTTGGGGTGCTGCCTTTCTACAGACGTTTTTCAAGCACCAATCTTTCTAACTAGGTACATACTCCTTGCTCTTATCCAGTTCACAACAACTCCAATACCTACATTCAAGCCATCTTCTTACTCGGATTCTTTATCAGTCCCTCTCTTACTTCAAGCTAGCAACCGGAAGGGTCAGTCTGCCCAGGCTTTAGGTACCTGAAGGATACCCTCCCCTTGGTCTATACTTTCAGAGCATATGTCTTTTTTCTTCAGTGCGACAACCCAGCAGTTTAGCTAGTGTGTTCTCCGCCGTAGGACCTGGTTGCTTGGTTCTCCAATCTTGGGCCTGGTTCGAATTTAGCCCTTCTGTAATACTATCAAAGATCACTGCTACCTCCAGATTCAGTCTTTCCAAATGGGTTTTCGGTTATGCTGGTTCCTCAGGTTTATTGCGCCAAAGCTTCTATTACTAGATGGTGTGATTGAAGTTACAGATTATAGTTCTAGATTCAACTGATAAGCATAGCCATTAACTGAACACAGGCCTATTTTTCAAATATTGTTACCAGTGGGATTTGAACTCTAGACCTGCAACTTGGAGAGGGTGATAACTAAACCACTATACTAAGTTGCCACACCTCATTATCACATGATTTTGTAAATATGCATATTATAAAATTATATAATAGTATTAAATAGTAGTTTAAATAAGAAATTGAGTAGCATTTAAATTATGCTATTTAACATAGTAAGATTTTTAAAGTTTATTATAATATATTAAAAAAGTTACAATAACTAAACTTTGGATTATTTTAGCCAAAATGTAATCAATCCAAATTCACTGACTTTTACAATAACATGGCACCGCCATGTTCACTACAAAGGCAACAATTAATTGCTAGAAAATTAATCCAATTTATTATTCAGTTCATTCAACCTCTTTATATCTTGCAAGATCAATTTTTTTGTGAGTTTGTTTATGCCTGTAAACCTGAATTCTGAGTACCATGTAATAAAACAGTTAAAGGATTAATTTATAAAGCATATAATTGAAGTAATAATCAAATAAAGTTTTTAATTAGTAGTAGTATAATAGCTATTTATTTGTTTACCGATTTGTGAATAGCAAAATCTTGCCATAGCTATTTAGATGTTATAGCAACCTGGCTCTCCTCTGATTTTAAGTTCAAAGTGGCTTTAATTTCTTGTAATCACCTTGCATATTCACATACTAGAGAAGTAATTTGTGAAGAATTAATTTAATTAATTTATGAATGGCATTTTGATGCTACTATTTTTACTGTGGCAACAAATAATGAAGCCAATATGGTTAAAGAAATAAGGTTGTTATATAAAGTTGTTAAGAATGTTGAATATTAGCCTTGTACTGTGCATATATTGTAGTTATCAGTAAAGGAAGAACTAAAACAGTGTAGAGCTATCCGTTGACATGTTAAAAGTTTATAGTCTTTTTTTTAACTCCCTAAACAGACACAGCATTTATGTAAAGCACAATATGAATTTAATGTATATTATAAGAATTAAAGTACTATTGAAAGCCTACTTGATATTATAACTGATATGAAAACAAGATAGAACTCTATCTATTTGGCTTGAAAACATGTTCTGAAGTTGCATAATGTAATGTAATTTGTATTAACTTCGCTACTTTCAAAAACAGATTGTTTTTTGCAAAAAAAAAAGAAAAATTAGAAAAATTGTGTTTACTAGTTAATAAAAAAAAGTAATTATAAATTTATTTAGTTTTTAGCTATTTAATTATTAATATTGTATATTATGATGTAGACTAGGCTTCTTTTTAAAATTCAAATCAATTTTTTTATTTTGTCTAAATTATAAGCTTGAAACTTCCAAATCTTAAATTGGTTATTTTGTATTAAATATATTTATATTTAATTTACTCTATTTATCTATAGAGTATAGGCTCTGTAAAATTTATTTTATATTAATATTATATCCTATATTTATACTATTAACATAACAATATAATATTACTATGATATTCAGCAACAACTCTTTTCGCTAATCCTTTGTTCCAAATTTAGAATTAAAAAAAAATATCAAATTTTACAAAAACAAGTCAATAAATAGCTAAAACCCTTCTAGGAAAAAAGAAACCTTTATATAAAATAAAAAAACTCTCTTAGAAGCAAACAGTATATTTTATTAGTAAATTCTGCAACAACTTGAAACTTTACAAAATTTTTATAACTTTTGATACAAAAAGTGGGAATTTAGCAAACCCCTGACAAACAGATTATTAATCATTACACCAAAACAACAAACAACAAATAGTGACACGTATCTTTTTTAGTATAGACAAACAAACAAATCTGTGAGTAAACAAACAATTAGACAAACAACTAATACAAATTAGTCACGTAAGTAAATCATAGAGACATCAAGACAAAAATGACTAGAATAGCAGATTTAAAGAATTTTTAAACAACTCCGAGAAACAAATGGATAAAGTTTACAAAGAACAAAAATTATTAATCCTCAAAATAGATAAAGATATAGCAAGTTTTATGGGTGCGTCTCACCCAGAACAAAACGAGGGCTACTAGATAGCTATAAGTGGGTTTAAGAAAAAAAAAGCAATGGAAAAGAAATATCAGAAGTAGAAGCACAACTTATAGGTTAAGTGCCAATAGAAACCTTCTCTAATCAAATTATGGGTCAATGTACAGAAATGAATATAGACACAGAATCCCCAGTCTCGATACTTGGAAAGAGAGTATATAACGAAGATACTCAAGGCAGCATAGTTGCAAAAAAGAAAGAAACAAAGTATATCAAAAATGCAGAATTAAACTTCAATGAAAGTGATAAGAAATTGCTAATGCAATGTCAGAACTATAAAGATGATTACAAATTTTCACTAATCTTCTCAGAAAGTGGAACATCAGATCATGGTACAGAGGATATAGCAGAACTAATATCTCTAGCTAAGAGTTTTAATAGTATGAATATAGAGACGAAACAGCAAGTGACTACTGATAAAAAGCAAAATGTAGAAAAACACACCAATGTTAAAAAAGAAGAAGTTCAAGAAAGAAAAGATATACATAGCTCGGTAAGGGTGTCTGAAAATATTTTGGCTTAAAACAAGTATTTGGTAAATAAAACTGAGTATTATAAAGAGAAGAGAAATTTAGAGTTAGACCTTACAATTTGGGACTTGCCTTTTGGAGTAAATTTAATAAGAATCAAAAGATGTTTTAGCCATTTTGAAAGAGTAGAACTATTAGAATGGCGCACTTTAAAAAGATTAGTAGCAGCATATATAAAAATCACATGCAGAAATGAAGAGCAAAAACTAAACTTACAAAATGTATGGGCTATACATTTTGAAGAAGGCAAGACAAGCAGAATTACAGCAAGTAGATTCGATGTTAAGAAACTAGAAATAAGAA
>CAJVPY010004224.1:0-12902 GCA_910591965.1 Dentiscutata erythropus | reverse complement strand
GTAATTTGATTGGTTAATTATCATGGGCATTCAGAATGTTTGTCTATAACAGTTACATTATTGTTACACACAATAATAATCTACATTATGCATATTGTTTATATTTTTTGTTTATTTGTTTACATTATTTAACCAATCAAATTAAATGTCCACCATGCTGAAAAGAGTAATGTGTACAAATCAGAATAAAGTAGTTAAATCCAGGTAATACATAAGTGAGATATAGAATACTCTGGTAGGTTTAGGTCACAGATAGTAGTCAAGACCTGTCTGAGCCATAATATACTTAATAATTAGTATATAAAATAATTGTATCATATAATATATACAACAAAAATATATACTTAATAAAAAGTTATGAGGCATGATCTCACCTTAATACCGAAAAAAAAAAAAAACTCCATATATGTTTGAAAATTTTTTTTTAGAATTGTACAACTGCACAAACTAATTGTACAATCAAATTGCATATTAATAGTATGATTGTTATTACAAGACTAAAATCTAATATCTCATTTTTAGTTATACTGTACTGATTATATCTTTATACAAAAACTGTTATAAGTTTAATAATAATTATAATATTATTTATCAATTTTTATTTTTTTATTTTTTTTATATATAATTTGGCAGTCATGCCTTAACTTTATTAGGCTTTGTACAACTCATCTAAAATATATAAAATTTTACAACTGGTATTTCAAAAAGTAAGTAATAAACTCTTAATTTGTTAGCAGATAGTATATAAAAACTATCTCTAAATGACAAGTGTCATAGCTCAAACTGTTATCTAAATTACAAGTTATGACTAATCCAGTTACTAACTTGGTACCTATGTTTGACCTGCTATAGTAGAATTTTCCTTCTTCCGGACCTCTCCTGCAATTGAATATAACCCAGATCTCAACAGATAGTACTTACTATCTGTTATAACTACCTCTCTCTTTTTTCAAACTTCTTTCACCTAAGTTCGACAACATAATTAAACTCTTATTTATATATAAAAGTGAAAAAATAAAGCCATGTTTATGAAAGATATAAACATTTTAAAAAAAAAAATATCTTATAGTAAAAAAAAAAACTAATTCTAAAATAATCTAACATAAAAAACAAAGATAAAAAAAGCAAAAAAAAGAAAGGTAGCCATAACACACTATTATAGCTTATGCTAGACATAAGAGTAAAAATTATACAATAATTGTAACTAATTACTATATATTAATTGTAAAAACTTTATTTTAACCTTGGAACTCATTTTAGGCACTGACTCGACTCAGATATCTTTTAAACAGGGTAATGATCTCTTCCCATACTGTAGCACCATATTCACAAAACAACAAAATATGTGGTTGCCTTCTACTAAGTTCATCTCGATTTGGTAGATGTAAACAATGCTAATCTTTTGGAGAGGGTAAGCTAAAAAGCCCACTTTTTGTCAAAAATTTTAGTAAAAACAGCAAAAAATAAAAATAAGAAAGAGACCTCTTAGTACTATTTAAAAGAGAATGAGTTACTAAAAACAACAAAAACAGTCTTCCACTAGGCAGTATACTACTTGAATTTTGTTAGTGAGTCTAGTTGTCCTTCCAACCAAGATCCCAGTACCGCCTTAGGGTTGTTGGTGCTACCTATACCAATTGAGGATTTACATGCACAACCTTTGTGTAGTAGAATCTTCTATAACATCACTTGTTACATGTAGTGCCATCTCTCCGCAAATAGGTCTCTTTCCGGAAATCCCTATTCCAAATATATATTCACTTGAACTTACACGTGTGAATATATTCAAGTATTCATAAGAAACCGTATCCACTAGGACTTAAACCCGAAACCCACTTGTGAGGGTTGTAGGGTAGGTGGCATGGGTTCTTAGGCATGTTCTATCATGTGATCACGGGAAGGATCGTCATAAATATAATTGGTTGGTTTCTGCAGTCGATTCCGTCTGTGATTCCATTCGTAATAAAATCGAATTCTGTAACATTCTGCAATCAAATTATTGTTTATTCTTTCAAAAATTTTGACCACACTCGTCTTTTAGATTCTATATCGGAAAAATTTTTTTTGACCATGTATTTATAAATCCCTACTTACTGTAATATTTCTGTGCTACATTCTTATTTTCTGCGTCAATTCCGTGCTATTTTTGATGTATTTTGTATTTACAACCCAATTCTGTAATTTCTGTAGCATTCCCTGAAATGCAGAAAATCATCGTCCTTGAATATGATATCGCTCCACATTCATAAATCTAACTTATTCGAGAATGTAATTCTTTTACTGTAACATTGCACTACCATAGTGTAAAATAATCTCCAAAACAAAATTTATTTTTCCATTAATACATAATCTTGAATCTTTTTTTTGTTCAATTTAGTAGTAAATAAAGGATCGAATTAAACTATAAATCACACAATAATTTCAGAAGTTTTTTTAAAAAATAAAATATGCACAATAAACAATATTTATTATTATAATATTATGTATTTTACAATTGCGCCTTTGATGAAAATAATTATCGGATGATTTTAGCGCATTATGATATTCTCAAACCCAAATATGAAATTATCTAACCTAATTAGAACACACGCCGTATATTAAAATTTGGGGCTTCAGCAACAAAAATAGAAAATAATTTTAATTATTTAACCATCAGGTTTTTTCAGAATTCCAACTATTAACCCAAATTTGGAATTGTCGAATTTGTATACACAACTTAATTGAGCATATTGTGAAAATCTCCAAATCAACGACTGCATATTTAAAATAAATTATCTTTGCAATTATGCACAATTCAACCAACATTATCATAATCAATATCGTTATCGATGAATAACAACTAATAAAGAAAATGATTATTATAAGACTAATAACTAAATATGCGAGAAAAAAAATTTTTGAAGTCCTAAAATAATTATATAAAATATGATATTGATATAAATCAGTGATAAAAGATTGATTAATATATATTATCATTTATCTGAATATAAAAATAAAGAATTTTATTTTACTTATCTAAAAACAAAGGTATCATTGTTCTATTTTTTAAAAATTTATCTACATCGTGTTATCTGATCAAAAAAAAAAAAGTAAATATCGCAAAATATTAATTGATATGAACGAATAAAATTATATAAAGACAACTTATCTGAAAGCCCGATTGCATTGTATTATTCGTAACACTAAAATATATATATATAAATTATAAGAAATCGTTAAATAAAATTGTTAATCATATCAATATGCAAGCCCCCTCAGGTTTTACTATGCCTCTTCCAATACAAGATTTACGTTGGTCTGGTTTTTTCCACTCTGAAAATAAAATAGGAGGAAATAGATACACTGCAAAATGCAAATATTGCCTAATTGAGCTGAGCGGTAAACCTGAAAAGCTTCATCAGCATGTTCTTCGGTGTAATGACTAGCCCGTCTCCGAAAGAACCACCTATTTTTACAAAGTTGCTGAAGAAAGCTCTTCATCTCGCAAGCGCACCCGTGATGAAGATGATACTTCAGTCGATCTAACTATCCAAGAAGATGATAGCATGTCGGAATCATCTACATCCTGTCCTCATCAAGAACCTATTATTAAATGGTTTGTGCCATTCTTATCTCAAGCACAGTCTGAAAAACTCCATCAAAAACTTCTAAAAGCTATGATTTACGGAAATAATTCTTTTTACTTTGTTGAGAATCCATATTTTCAAGACTTTCTTAATGAATTAAATCCTTCTTATCATCCTCTTCCTCGAAATATGGTTAAGGGGCGTCTTTTAACCAAGATGTTTTCTGACCATACTCTAGGAAAATTAAATACCCTCCCTACTCTTATGAATCTTACAATTTTTCTCGACAGATGGACTGATAATTCAGGAAATTTGATCTATGGGTTCATGGCCCTCAAGGAACATCAAGAGTTTGTGCTAGATATTCAGGATTTATCTGTATATCGCCACACTGCAGAATTTCTTAAAAATAAGGTAACAGAAGTTTTATCTACAAATGGTATCCAGACGTCGTCCATTATTGCCTGTATCACTGACAATGCCACAAATATAGACAAAATGAGAAGACTAATTTATGTAAATATAAATGTATTAAAACTATTAAAACCATCACGGCTTATGTCACAACTAGTTGCGACATAAGCCGTGACAATTTTGGTTATACATTATAAATCTATAAACTTACACATATCACAAAATTTAGAAAAACCACTCTAACATTATCCCTATTCGTTGCTATTTGCATGTCTTTAACATGATTGTTAAAGACATTGCTAGCTTCTCTAGTATCGTACTAGTATATAAAAACAATTAAAAGCTTGTTAATTTTTTTACTTCATCGCATATTTGGCGTAGAGAATTGCGAAATTGGCAAAAAGATCATAACATCAAACATTTCTTATCCACATTTTGTGAGACAAGGTGGTATTCACTCACTAAAGTTTGTTTGGGGGTAGCAACCTATGAACAAGGTTTCCAGCACTGTCTTTCATTAAGTGAAACTTCAAATCTTAAATATCCCAAAATCGAAAACACTACCGTCAAAAATTTTATCCGTAATAAATATCACTTTGCTACAAATGATGTACTGGCGAGAGTAATTAAGCCAGTTGTCGATGCTATTGGTAGACTAGAATCAAATGATTCTACTCTCGCCAATGTTTTCAAAGAGCTTATTTATATCTACCGGCAAATATCTCAACTTGAGATTTCTTTTACTAATTTTAAAACCCACGCCCTCTCTATCATAAGCAAACGTGCAAGAGAGTTTAATTATGACATTTACTTTGTTACACTCTTTCTCTCACCAGCCCACAAACAGTTGGCTATATCCAGAAAAATGAATGAAGAAACAATTAGCTGTGCTATACTTGAATTAGCTATGGTGTGGGGCTTTAGAAAAAGAGAAGCAAGTCTTTTATACAAAGAATTAATTGATTATAAGAATAATGATCCTCCATTTAATAATTCTCTTCCAAGTTTTACACAATCTCTATGATCATTTTGGGCTGAATTTAAAGGGTGTGCACCTCTTTTACGTCGTTTTGCAATGAAACTTCTTGCCATTGTCCCTCATGGTGCTAGCTGTGAACGGCTTTTCTCAATGCTTGGCTTGGTTAAAACAAAAATAAGAAATAATTTAATGCCTGAAAATCTTTCTATAATTGGTCAGCTTAGAAACGAACTCAAAAAAGCTGTACCTAATGGTAAAAATAAATTTAAAAAAACTGTATCCGAACCTTTATCTTACGATGATAGAAGTATCGATATTTTCTTCAAAGAGAATCTAAATGAGCTAGAAGAATTAGATGAAGAACTAGAAGTTATAACAGAACAGGACGAGTTGTCTATTATGGAAGAATTTTTTGATTTCGCAGCACTTGAGAGAGATCAAGACTTTCTTAATTTAGCTCAAGTTAACTCGAAACCAAATGATCTTGAATAGTCTATTGATGACATTATTTTTCAAAGCTAAAAAATAAATATATTAAACAAAAACTTGTAAATTTTTAAATTATTAAAATAAAAGAATAAAATTATTTTTAAAGTACTTATTTATAAGATGTAATTAATTGAAGTATTATGCATAAATCGGCAAAATCGAAATTATTAGTATTTTAAATCATGTGTACTAGTAATTTTTTTCTGGCAATTTTTGCGGAAAATGATTTTTAAAATGTCATTATGGTTTTAAATTTTTAAATAGTTAAAGGTTTTTCAATTATTACTTAGAAAGCATAAACTAAAAAATGAATTTTATTATAAATTAACTAACGTAAACAAAAATTTAAAACCGTATTTTTTTTTTATAGCTCATTTGCTGCAAAAAATTTACTAGTACATAATCGATTTTGCTGATCTTTACATGTTACATGAGCATGATTTATATACTAGGGGCATGCCCCGGGGCATGATAAGAGGTGCATGTCTCGGCTTGGGGGCATGCCCTAAAATTTTACTGTGCCACCTATCCTAGAGGGTTGGGTGCCATATATGGAGTCTTTGCCTTGAAAATAATCTTATACTATATAGATTTTATAAATAAAAATTAAATTTCTAGCTATTCAGTAATCCAATTCAAATAAACTTTTTTATTTTATAAAGCTTAGTGAGTTCTACAATATATAAAAAAAAAATTATTTTAGTTAGATAATTAGGCTATACAAACTTATATATTTGGTTCTCATATTAGCAGCTAACTTCTAGTGACATGGCAACCTGGATTTTAATTTTTTTTATAAAAAAATTTTTTATATGGCTTTTATATTTCATGACCCAACAGGCAAAAAAAATTTATATGTTTAAGCCATATTATATTTTACATATACGCTCATTAAAACCAAATCTGTCTGTCTATACCATCTAATTCAGAGTTTGTCTATTTAAATATTTTTAACTAGTTGCATATAAATTATTTATATTTGTTATATAATGTATATGGTTATAATATTCATTATTATCCGTATATATATCTATAAAATATTTGAATTTTTTATAATAGTTCAAATAATTGTTATAACATCATGTGATATTTGTATAATTATCAAATTTGTAATTATATATATATTTCAACATTTTGATCATTTAAATAATTAAAGTTATAATGAATCGTCATATATTTATAATTGATCAATGTTAACATATGAAAATCAAGACAATATAAATTGAATACTTTTTTTTTTTTTTTTTTAAATTCGGCAGTCTTGCCTTTACTGTTTATTAGTACTCTAAAGTATTGTAGTTACAAACGTACATACATACATTTACAACTATCTAATTTATTACAGATAAGGCTCACCCAGTTACTAACTTAGTATCTATGTGCGACCTGCTATATGAAATTTTATCTCTTTAGTAACTGCCCCTTTTAACCAGACCAATTACTAACTCACTGAATAGTTACCAAATCTATATTATTTTATATACTACTGTACAACATCTACTAGCCAACTTCTACCCCTCAGTACTTATTATATTATTTCTAATTTGTTTCTTGTACCACTTCCAAATTGGTGTCTCTCGAGTGGGTGCCCTTAATGCTTCTAGTTTGGTGTCTCTAGAGGAGTTATTTTATGGGCCTAGCTATATTTTAAACAGTTAAGCTGCCAAACTAGGATGATATTTCACATCGATTCAGGTATTCACATCATATACCACCAAATTAGGCTACCGATCTTTCTATAGTACTCCCTATTAGTATGATGATACAGAGGTCTAAATCCTTCAGATGGGAGTTAAGTACCTCATTTAATTACTGTTACAATTCAGTAACCCGAGACTCACACCTCTGCTGTGTTTCATTATAAACTCCCATATAGGTTGTGTGACTATTACTCCCTAGCCTGTCTTTATTTTGTACTACTGGATCGCCTGCTTCTATACTTTTGGGGTTTCTTTTAGCCGGTTTTCCTTGTTTCCTTGTGCCAGAAATATTCTATATTTGGTAAAGCCATCCTCTTACTACAGCTCCTTACTATGTTCACCACTTCTCTTACCACTTCTGGATATACTACATTTAGCTGCCCTCCCAATTAAGATCGCAATGCCGCTTTAGGGTTGTTGGTGCTATCTTGCCAATTGTGAATTCACATGCATAGCCTTTTGCAGTAATACCTTCTGTGACCCATATTACATGCAGTGCTTAGTCTTCTTCATGGCTCAGGGCTTTTTCCAAGAATTCTTTATTAGCCAAATATATACATCACATGGTTTTACCGCCACAGGGTTTTGCATTTGAAAGCTCCCAAAGGTTACAGAAATAATTAATTAATTCGTAATCTGCCAGAGAACTATAAAAATGCATAGTGAATAGTGAGGATTTACTATATGTTTTTTACTATGCTTTGGAATCTGGAGATGCCCAAAGAAAAACTTTTTTATTTACTAAGTAAACTTCTTTTTAACGACTATGTAAAGTTGTAGAGGACTGTCTTGCAGTTAGAATGGCAGTTAAAACATTAAAATCGGCTTGGTGGATCGCGAAATATAAGCATTTTAGCCTTTGCGACTATATGTTTTCTTTATAAAAATAAAGAAGAAAACATATAGTCACAAAGGCTAAAATACTTATATCTCATGATCCACTAAGCAGATTTTAATATTTTAATTGCCATTTTGACCGCAAGACAGTCCTCTACAACTTTACTTAGTTGTTAAAAAGAGGTTTACTTAGTAAATAAAAAAGTTTTTCTTTGGGTATCTCCTAGATTCCAAAAATGCAAAATTTACATAGTAAATATAACCCCACTATTTACTATGTTTTGTTACTAGTTCTATGGCAGATCACGAATTAATTAATTACCATTAGCTATAATCGAACCGTTGACTTCGTTTGTGGAGGATTAGGCGCCCAGACCACTAGGCTATGAGACCCTAACCCCAATATAAATTGAATACTGTATATCAAAAAATTATTATAATACTTATAATAAAAATTATTAGATAGTAAGTAATTCAGTAACAAAATTTTTTACAGTAACTAATAATAGAAATTATAATAATTCCAATACAAACTAACTCACATTAAACCATATACTGTATTGTGATTACTGGAATGCAAGTTCTGTAATAGAAGTTTTTCAATAACTTATAATAAATGGTTAACCTAGCCTAGAAGACTTTGCCCCATGTTTGGCATACAAGCCAGAAGCAATACAAATGAAAGAGGAAAATGCAAGTGGCACTCTTTAACATAGCAAATTCTAGTAGAACAATATTTCTGTTAGCGAAACTACTAGGTTTTTTTTCAGGACCCAGAGGTGCAACAAACATTATTTTTTTTCTTTAGCCACACTCCTTCTATTAGTTCAGGTGCTTCTTATTCTAATTTTTTCACCTTTTCACCAATCTTCCAAAAATTTTTTCCAAAAAGTAGGGAATTTGGTTTATCTTCTCCAAAAAATCAGTATTGTTTATATCCCAATTCAGACAAACTCAGTAGAATGCAGCTATGTGTTTTGTTTACTTGCGAATATGGTGCTATTCCATGTGACTTGGATTGGGTCTCTGGTTAAAGAGATATCCAAATTTGGTTGATAGTCAAACAGTGTATTTATGTAAATTTTGTATTATATTTAAGATATATAATTGTTGCATTTGTTATAAAATTTTTTACTCTACCTGGCATGAGTTATAATAGTGTACTCCTCTTTTTTGTCATTACAACCTTCGGGTTGTTGCCTACTACTTCTTGATAGAGGTAGTTTCCCTTTGTCAGCTCTTGAGGCTTTTTTCTTTGTTTTTCTTTTTTTGTATTTCTTGTTCTTTTTTTTGTTTTCCTTTAAAATTTCCCTTTTGTTTATTTGTTTTTTAATAAATATAGTTTTTTTTTTATTTTTGTTAATTGGTGGTTTTGTATTGCTGATATGAAATTATTACTTTCTTTTGCTCTTGATAAGGAAAGATTAATTGAAGGGATTAGCTTTCAATGGGCTAACAAAGTCTTCCAACTTGTATACAGGATAGTGTAACAGATCGCTAATAGGCACATTCAACACAGCTGTGAGATGTTGGACTTGCAACTTTCTTGCTTCAACTACTTGTTTAGTTTAGAAATAGTTTTGTACTATTACTAAGTTTTAAATAAAGTGCTTGTAATTGAGCTCCGACAAAACCATCAAAGAGCTAAAAAAAAACAAAAAACAAAATAGCAAGTTCTCTAACAAATTTTGCCTATAGTAACTTGCTAATGAAAGCTAACCATCTTTACCAAATAGCGAGTAAATCTTATTACAGTAATTTTTTAATAATATGAATAAAATTACATTAATTCTAATACAAACTAACTAATTCACCTTATTGTAGCTACCAGAATAGCAAGTAAGCTCTGTAACAAAACTATTATTAGTGGTGAAACTAGATATATGCAGGTCTAGATAGTCATCACTCAAAAATACAAACTAACAAAAACTACACAACAAACCAACAATGATGAGGCAGTTAAGATTTGGCAAAAAAAGGCTTTAGGAATTAATTTGTTATAGATATTTATATAAAAATAAAGGTTTTTTTTTTAAAATACCAAAAATATCAAAGTTTTTATTTATTCAGAATCGAATTTTTATTAGTTTTTTTTAAAACTAAACTGCTCTTTCACCAGAGCAAATTACAAGTTTATTTATACAAAAAGTTAATACATATTGATGAAAAAAAAGAAGAATAGAACTACAACTCTTTATTATATCATATCGTCTACTTTTCAGATGATTTTTGGATAATTAGGCCTTTACTTGCACAAATGTAAATATTCATTTCACACAGCCACATAATTTTCTGATTTGTTTTTACTTGATTTATTTACCCAGTAGTATTATTGTCTCATTTAGCCTTTTTGGGTAATACTTAGTTAGCATTTTAAACCAGATAGCCATTCTATGGTTTTCTCCTTATGCCTCATCTAGAAGTTCACTAATCTATGGTCCTAGAACCTTCTGAGCACTAATCATATTATAGATGCAATCATAGCATCTTTCTAATACATTATCGATTTGTCTTAATTCTTTTACACTCCTGGGGCTGCTTCAGGCTTAGTTTATTTAGGGGCTTCACAGGGGAGCACATTTCTTGCTAATTTCGAGGAGTGGAGTTGGGTCCTAGTTATGTTCTTGGGTCCCATAATAGTAGTTTTAGTGTTACAGAAACTGCTGGCTTATTATCAACACTATTTATGTAAAAATTATGCCAACTTCAATACAAATTAACTCAAACTTAACTACATATTATAGTTGTTGGAATAGCAAGTAAGTTCTAAGAATTTTTTACAATAGCTTGTATTATAAAACATGCTAATTCAAATACAAACTTAACCACTTTAACTATATTGTAGTTACTGGAATAGCAAATAACTTCTTAATATAAGTTTTCAGTAGCTCACAATTGAGATCATATTAGTTCTAATGCAAACTAACTACCTTATACATATTGTAGTCATGAATTGCAAATTAGGATTAACTAAACTATTTACAGTAATTATAAAGCAAAACTAGTTTAATTCAATAGTTTACATTATGTTTCTCATTCAAAAGAAAAGAGAGTATAAAAGAAAGCCACAGAATTAAATTAGTCTGGTCTAATAGAAAAAATGACAATTCTCACAAACTAATTCAAATTACACATTATGGCCACAAAAATTGCAAGTTCTGTAATAACAATGAAAATCATGCCAATTCTAATACAAACTAACTCATCTTAACAAAATACTGTATATAAAGAATAAGTATTATTTATAATAACTTACAATATAATTACTAATTAAACTTAATTACTAGAATAGCAAGTAAGTTCTGTATATAAGAGTTTTTTACAGAAATTACTGTATAACAATACAATGCATTTTAACTCAATCTTAACTAATACTGTAAGTACAGAATAGTAAATAAGTTTTGAACCAAAATTATTCACAGTAGCTCATGATAGAAATCTTAATAAATTTCAATGCAACCAACTTACCTTAACTACATATTGTGGTCATTGAGAGAATTAATGTTAATTCCAATTCAATCTAACTCACTTTAATACATATTATATTACTGGAATAGTGAGCAAGTTTTGTATCAAAATTTTTATAGAATATAATGGTAATACAATTCCTATTGTCTGTATATTGTTCATGATCGTTTTTATTAGTTATATATTGGTCAACATATTAAAAAAATTAAATAATATGAGAACTGCTAAAAATTTTAATTTTTATTCATAAAGTTTATATAGTCCTGATATAACCATTTGTAGAGAATAGTGCAACTGGCAAGTTATTTTTATTTGGCATAAGAATAATACTATAGTACTCTTTAAAATTAGAATGTATGTATATAAAAGAAAATTTCTAATAATAATACATTATATATAGTACAAACAACCTATTCACAACAAATAAAAATTTTTAGAGACCAAATTCAGATTTTATTTTTTATATATATGAAAAGGTCAATTTGAAAATTTAACTAATTTTTATATATAAAGTGGCCAAATTTCAAAATTTTAATATATATAAAAATCAAATTAAAGATCAAATTTGCCTTTATATATATATATATAAAAGGTAACTAAATTTTACATTTAATACATTTAATTATAAAAATACTATGTATAACTTTTTTATAAATAGATTTAAAAACATAAAAGTGTTTAGCTTGTCTTGATTTAATATTTCAAGATAGTTTACTACTTTTTTTAAAAAAGAATTAGCAATTTGAACTTTAATTTTATTCATTGGGACTAGATTGCTACACTGTAGTAACTATATAAGTACTATTAAAGATAATTTTAGTACACTTTATTTAACTTAAGTAGTAGTCAGCTTTAAGTTGTATACAAATTCATTGATATTTATACTTACCAAAACAGATAATTCTTCATCGAAAATAGGTTTATTGATCATCATACACATGTAGACAAACAGGTAAGATTTTGAAGAAAATAATTTGAAACTTAAAATTTTCAGATTTAAAATAAAAGATTTTGGTTAGTTAGCAGATCTAATAATGATTTCTATATGCAATAAACTTTTTTTTTAAGACTCTGAAAACAGAATAAACTATGAATATTTAAACCTTGTATAAAAAAACTCAAAAGATGCAAATTGGCTCATTAGGCTTATCAAATGATAATAAGGATGTTCTATAAAATAGGTGGGCAATATATAAAATAAACTCTGCCAATAATTAGTAATCATTAATAAATATTTAGCAGAGTTGTGAAGTTTGCGGAGTTTGCCCACCTATTCTATAGAACATTCGATAATAATAAAAATTAATTCTTAATAGAATCAAATATGTTAATCTGTATCTCCAGTGAGCTCTTAAATAAATAAATATATATATTTTTTTAATATTTGGGGTGTAGCTCCTGCCCCAGACTTTTATTAATACTTAAGTAAATTGACATATGATGGTGCCG
>CAJVPY010004223.1:0-12902 GCA_910591965.1 Dentiscutata erythropus | reverse complement strand
AAAAAAGCCGGCCGGCCGGGTCTATTTAAAAGTTTCATGTTATGAAAACCAAGTAATCAAATTTGTATGGCCTAATACTAACTCAGGGTGAAAATTTTTTTTTCATATTTATAACAAGAAAAACATTAAAGAAATCAGACAAGAAATTTCTGATGCTATTAACAAAAGATATTCTAAACTTCAAACTTATCATACTTCAATGATTAATAGTATTCTTAATTGCTACAAAGATCTAGTTAAATTTAACAATATCCAACTAGATAATAATATTATAAATAAGATATGGCAACTTAGTGTAGTGGTCTAGTTATCACCCTCTCCAAGTGGCAGGTTTAGAGTTCGAATCCCATGGACAACGATATTTGAAAAATAGGCTTGTGTTTAGTTGATGGCTATGCATATCAGTTGGATCTAATCTGTAACTTCAGTTACACAATCTAGTAATGGAAGCAATGGTGCAATAAATTCAAGGAACCAGCATAACCGAAAACCCATTTGTGAAGTTCCAAGTTAGAAGCAACAATGATCTTCAATAGTATTACAAAAGGGCTGAATTCAAACCGGGGCTGAAATCAGAGAACTGAATGACCAGGTTCTAATGGCAGAGGACACACCAGCTAAACCGCTGGGTTCTGTCGCACTGGAGAAAAAGGACATATGCTCCAAAAGTATGTATCAAGAAGAGGGCATCCTTCAGGTATCTAAAACCTGGGCAGACTGACCCTTCCGGATTGCCAGCTGGAAGTAAAAGAGAGACTGATAAAGAATCCGGGTAAGAAGGCGGTCCAAATGTAGGTACCAGCATTGTTGAGAACCTAATAAAGATGGAAGTAGGTAATCACAGAGGTTCATTGGTTAGCCCTGACTCCAAGTACATAGGTAGAGTCATGGCGTAGGTTACTGAAGTTTAGATAAAAACATATGTGTAGGACATGTGATATCTAGCAAAATGGAAATATCTCACCATCCAATGATCCGGAAGCACCCGGAGCGGGGTAAGCAAACCTCATGGGATGTGAGAACCAATGATAAGGTAAATTGGAGTTAATACAACTATACTAGATTATAAGGTTTGGTATATCTCACTCAAGGTGGTTCTAGAAATTCAGGAACTAAAATACTGCAGAGAGAAGGACCTAAGGACCTAGGACATTTGTGGTAAGAGATAACTAATTAGGAAGGTTGTGGCTTGAGATACAGATCAGGTTTCAGCAATGCTTTAAAAGGTAGCTTGAGATACGAACTCGGTGATAGCAGCATAACAGGTACTAGTTAGAAATTTGATACTAATAATGCACTGAAAATTTTGTAAAAATAATATATACTTGTGTACATTCTACTATAATGAGTAATAAAGAGGCAGCGTCGTTAAAAAAAAAAAAATAATAATAATATTATAAATCTCATATTCAATAATACACACAACTCTTCCCAACGATTACTATATCCAAATCTAGAGCTAAAGAAACTTTGAAAAAAGTCACTATGGCACTAAATTAACAACTAAAGTAGCCTTAAGGAAAAAGATAGAACAAAAAAAATCAACTATAGTTACTTAGAACAGTTTTGCTCTTTAATAACCAGGGCTCATAATATTTAGAAAAGTTGAAATTTTTAGAAAATTTTTTGGAATTTTGGGAATTTTGTATTTACCCTGTTTTGCAGATTGATTACTATGGAAAAAAATATATATGTACAAATTAGGCGAACAACAAACAAAACTAATACTACTAGAAAATCAAGCAACAAAACAAACATTCTTGTTAATAAACAAAACAAACAACTCCGTATTCACAATCATGTGTTTATCTATAACAAAGTAAATATTTATTCTAGAAACTTCAGGAAAAAAATCACACAACATACTTCTAATACAAGTATAATACTGTATATAAATTAGCAAATATATGGATTTAATGCTAATTAAAGATTTTGCCCTAGCAACAGAGAATAAGCATCAAAAGTATATGCAGAGCATAGAAAATTCACATTAAATATAGATCGACATGTAGTGAAGTATCTTGGATATCAAAACCCAGAATTTATAGCAACAATTTATAGTGCATTAGAAATATATAAATGGGCTTTATGTAAAGTTGACCAAAACAAAAAATTATCACTCGAAGAACAAGTGCTAATTGGCAAAGTAGTTGAGATTACAACAAGCATGAAGAAAAAACAACTCAAGTTGAGTGAGCAAAAGAAATTAGAAATGATATATACTTTAACAAAAATGAAGCTTGATCTTGATATGCAAGAAAAAGAAACAAGCATTTGAGAAAAAAATCTAAAAAGAAAATATAAATGTGCAGATAACAAGGAAGACCCAATTTTTAAGAAAAAAGAAGAAGCAGTATTAAGGGTAGGCACATTTATTAGGTGATTTTTTAGGGGGGGTCAAAAAAATTGAAATTTTATATATAACACCTGATTAATTATATATTAAGAGCTAGGGGGGAGTAAGCCTTTGATAAAAAAAAATCAGGTGATAAATATGCCTACTCTAACAAGACTAGCAGAAATAAACCTGAATAAAAGTGAAATTGAAATACTGAAGAATGATAAGACTAAAGACGCAAAAACTAAAGCAATATTATTATATATTAAATTTGGACAAGAAGATCATACAATACAAGAAGTTAAAGAATGAAAAGATTTGGTTAAGAAAAAAAAAAACTAAATAAGAAAGAGAACAAAGTAGAAAATAGTTCTACATTAAATAGAAGTAAAGGTATTTACAAGTTTATATAAGCACTCAATAATAATACAAAGCAGGAGAAAATATCGAGAGAAGAAGTGGTAGATTTTAAAAAAGAAGTAAATGACAAAGAGTTGACTTTAACTATTTGGGATTTACCTATATTGGCAAGATTAGGAAATATAAGAAGATGCTTAAAATAGTATGGAGTTCTAGTAAATATTAAATAGTACACTATAACAGAACATAAAAAAGCTACTTATGTTAGAGTTAGATATACAAATAAAGAAAAAAAGTATAGCCTTCAAAATGCATAGACAATTCACTATGAAGCAGGAAAGATAGCAAGAGTAACAAGTGACAGATTTAATATAAAAGAATTAAAACTTAGAAATGAATTCAAATTCATATTAAGGGAGTACTATATAATGCATATGATGCAACACTACTTTGTCAACTTAATAATTTTAAAGTAAAAATGGTATACATTAGACAATAGAAATGGCAATCAGAGAGAAGCAGCTTTTATATATTTTACGTCTTTGCCAGATCTGCAAAAAGCAAAATCAACAACTCTATATTACTATAATACTAGATTAAAATGTGATGAAAACTTTAGATTTGGAGGAAATAGTTTCTTTAAAAATAAAAAAAATCAAGAAAGAAAAGAAAATACAAAGAGAAGTATAGATGATAGTAAATATCATACACAAAAGTATCAAGAAAATAGAAATCAGAAGTCCAAAAAAAGTATAAACACCTTCAAAGATCTCGTAGATAGAAAAAAAAATAACCTGCATACCAGAAGTAATACTAGAAAGCCTCTCTCTAATATAAATCATATTAAGTCATCACAAATATTAGAACATGCATCGGGTTCAAACAGTTTGCCAATTAGAGATAGAAAAGGAAAAAAATCTACAATACAAAAAGAATTTGGATTAGATAAAATTCTTGCAGATTTGAAACAAAAGTTTAAAACGATAAAACAGATAATTGCGATGTGCTTCTGAAAGGTGCTACAGGCAAAGCAATAAATATAGGTGAGACAAAAATCCTTACTTCTGTTATAAGAGAGCCCAAAATACAAGAACAATGTGAGGACTTAACAAATAATGACAACTTTGAGTGGCTTAGATTAGGTTTTTATAATATAAATGATATAAAGACAAATGGGTAAAAATTAAGGAGTCTGACAATTTTAAGAAAGGAAAAGAGTTTAGACATTATCAAGATTGCAAAAACTAACATAAATGAGACAGAAGGTAGATAGATAGATGTGAAACGGAAGAGGTACTCAGACTTTTGGTCAACAAAAGAAATAGACAAGGCAAAAGGTTCGGAAGTAGGGGCATTTATCAATAAAAAATAGACAAAATATTTAGCTGTAGTCAGAAAGTTTAACCCATATGCATTAAAGTTAGAGTTCTTCTTTAAAAAGGTGATTGTTCAGATATGGGTAATTTATTTACTACTAGCAGATAAAAAGATTAACAAAGAAGTGCAATGTATAGTAATACAAAAAATATGTAAAAACAAGATTAATACATATACGTGCATACTTGGAGATTTTAATGCAATAAATAATACAAGATTAGATACTAGTAATACAAGCTGCAAAAACCAAGGTTTAGGGAAAACTTTTCTAGAATGGCTTAGAAATAGAGAAATGATAGACTCTTTTAGATATTTGAACCCATATGAAAAAGAATATACATGGCAAAAAAATGAAGTAGCTTCGAGAATTGATTATATATGAATTGGAGAAAAGTTAAGTATTTTTTTTAATAAGGCTTTAATTAAGGACATTAATTTAATAACAGGCAGTAATCACAAAATGATATATGCAAAATTAAATTTGAGTAAAATACTCAGTTATAGAAAACTTAGTAAAAAAAGCAAGAAAAACCAACCAGAAAAGTTTTTCTATATCACAAAGCAATACTAGAAGATTGGAAGGCTTATAGCTCATGTGTAAAGTATTCTCTTTGCGCAAAAGAACAAGCTAAAATTGTAAAAACCCCACATACTACAAATATAAACATTAATAATGAGTGAGACAAAATTAGTAGCTTAATAATGAGTGCAGTATTAAAACATATATCTTGAATTAATATCAAAAAAACTGAAGCTCAAGAAAGAAAATCGGTTTCAAAGTTAGAAATATATAGAAAAATTAAATTCTTGTACCAGCTACAAAAAAAAAGCAAGAAAAGCCCAGTAGAAAAAATTAATCTTAGTGAGAAGAAAAGTTTAAACAAGTAAATTGATGATATAAACTAGCTACATCAGACACAGATTGCATATTTGCTAGAGTGGTAGAATCAAATTCAAATAGTTGAATTAAAAAACTAAAGAAAAATCTTAAGAAAGAAAGCAGACAAAAAAGAAAGTAAAAAGAAGGAAAGAGAAATCTGTAAAAAAATAGAGCTGAGATTTGGTATAATAAAAAAAAATAAAAAGAGAATGCTCCAAAGCCTGCTAAATAGACTATACAATAAGGTTACAATTGACAGAGTACTGGTAGGAGAAAATTCTAGAGTCCATAACCTAGAATTAATTAATAATAAAGAAGATGTAAAATGACAAGTAATCTCCTATTTCAAGGAACAATTTAGAAGAAGAAACTAAAAGTTTAAGGAGATAAAAGCAGAGTAGAAGAAAGAATATAAGCCAAAAAAAGAAATCAATCCTGAAGTATATGTAGGGATTATAGCTCTTTTCACACTAAAAGAATGGATACAAGTGTTGAGTAAAACTAGAAATAATACAGCATTTGGGCTTTCAAATATTGGTTATATTCTTTTTAAAAAACTATCACCCAAAGTAATTAAGAAAATATTAAGGTTGATAAATGCGATCCACAAACAAAGCAAAATTTCAAACAAGTGGAAACTTGAGCAAATATATCTAAATTCAAAAAATAGCTCCTAGGAGTATAATCTAAGCAATATAAAACCAGGACCCCAAAATATATAGAGAGAGGTCAGGTCTTAGTTTGCTCATTGTTCATATAAAATTTTCAAAAAAGTGTATATTTTTGACTATTTTTATGCAAATTTTTACTATTTTTAATAATTTGTTAAGATTTTTGAAAAATCTTAGCTATTTATAAATATTTCAAGGTCAAATGAGACCTATAGTGTTATTAGAAACATGTAAAAAAGTTCTAACACGAATGCTTCAATTAAGGTTAGATAAAATACTAAGCAAAAATAGTATATAGAAAGAAGCAAACTTTGCAGGCTTGTTTGGGAAAAGTATATCAACCTCTATATATATAATGAACAATATAATAGAAGAAGCTATAGAAAAAAAAAGAGAGCTCTAGGTTATATTTCAAGATATGAAAAAAGCCTTTGACTTAGTTAGTATAGTCTCACTAAAAAAAGCTTTAAAAAGAATTAAATTCTCAGTAAAGATAATTAAGATAATATTAAAGTTATATGAGAATAGGCAGTTTAGCATTATAACAGAGTTCGGAAATACAGATTTCATAAAAGCAAGAGATGGTATAGATCAAGGGGAGGTGCTTTTTCTATTGGTCTGGCGGATTTTCTACGATTCTTTGTTATATAGAATACAAGGAGCCATGCTTGGCTATGAAATACAAAACACAAAATCTTTCATGAAATCAAGGAAAGGCAATATCAGAGTTGGTGTACTGGCATACGCAGATAACACAACCTGGTTAACAGATAGTCAAGAAAGTATACAGAGTATGATTGACATCACACAAGAATTTTACGAGTTAAATAATATTGAAATAAATCGAAACAAAACTAAACTTGTAGTGTTGAAATCGGGTAAAAGAAAAAACATAAGAGATCTTGTAATCTGGATAAGAAACCCAACGACCAAAATTATAGTGAAAGATCCTAAAAAAACTACAAGATTTTTAGGTGTTTGGACATCAATCAAAAATCAGAAGCGGTTAGACATCTTCAAAACAAGAAACATAGTAGACAAGATTACAGGTTTACTAAAGCACAAACAAATATCTCTTAGTTAGATTATATATATAAACAATGCAATTCTTATACCTGCTTTAGAGTATAGACTAATGATTTCATGTTTGACCAAGGCACAATGTAAGAGAGGATCAAGTTTAGTATAAAGAACCCTACTAATAAAATTGATTATTAATCAATTGAATTTAAAGTAGGGTCTCTTATATTAAACTTGATCTGTAAGAGAATATATCAGCCAATGATCTATTTGATCAAGTGGAAAATGGTAATGTCTTCCACAATAGCCAACATAATAACAAAACATCCAGAGACAACAGCCCTCAAAAGTTTTTAGAATAAACATATAGAGCACCATATATCAGAGCTATTAGTCAGGCTAAATACATCAGGTCTTTTAGAAGAATCAACAACAAGAAGACTAAAGCAAGGTCAGCTAAGAGCAGGATCAATGAAATGCATTTTAACCAATCAATTCATTTTAGAAAAGAGAAAAATGAATGGTTGTAATTTGGGGATAAATATTTTACAACAAGCACATGCTCTGGGTTTTGTTATAGAAGAAAATAAGAATATGAAAAGCTGGAATCTAGACCTCATACAAACAACAAATGATAAGGAGATTACAAATATCTTCAACTGTTTGAACATGGCTTACTTGGAGACAAAAGCAAGCAGCCTGGGCCTATTAGTAGTGTCACAACTAATTGCAAAAGATAGTAAAACAATATATACATGGAATCAATTAAAATTAGTACGTGGTGTGGGTATAAAAAAGAAAAAACCAGGCTGGTTTGCTAAATTAGAGAAAAAGATTCTAGAAGACCTCAGGACAAGAAAAGTCAAAAGCAGGTATAACTGTGAAGCATATAATAGTAATGTACCTAATGTTGAAATAAAAGAAATAAGCAATGACAAAAAAGTAAGAAAATGAATCTGTTGGAGAGAGGATGCAAATAATACTCTTTATATAAAGAAAATTAAAGAAAAAGAAAAAGTATACATAGAGGTTGAAAAATATAAAGAAACAATAGACTGCAGGAAAAATAAAGAGCAGCAGTTTCTAAAAATCAACAAGACAAGTGAAACACACATGGTTAAATGTAAAAAACTTGAAAATATCTCAAACGTAGTTTGGAGAACAGAAAAAAGTGCAAGAATGATTTTTGAAAAACAATACATAGAAAAAGTATTCAGAAAAAATAAAAAAAATGTCTGATTAAAGTAAAAGAGTTAAAAAAAATAAAAGAGGAGGTTAATATAGAGATAGAGTGTGAATTAATAGAATAGTTAAAAGTGTTCTAATTAGGGGTAGAATAATAGAAAGTTTAGAAAAAATAAAAATTAAATAGCCTTTTTTTCTATACAGATGGCTCACTTGGATCTGCAGAGTACAAAAAAAAATTAGTAATGAGTTGTGAAGCAATTTAAATTACAGAAACAGAACACATAGTGTGTCAAATTTTATGTGCAACAAAGAACTAGTTCTTATCTATGAGAGCAGAGATGGTAGCAATTCTTCTTGCTCTACTAACTACACCTTGTGAAAGAAGTATAGAGATAAAAACAGATAGTAAAGTAGCAATTTTAGCAATCAAAAGGGTCTAAAAACGAATAAGATAAGACCTTGGCTTAAGACTAAGAATAGTGGTTTGCTAACAACAATTGTAGAGCTAATCAAGACAAAGAAGTTAAATATATATTTTATCAAGGTCAAGGATTACTCAGGTGATATTTTTAATAAGCTAGCAGATTTGAAAGCGAAAGAAAATACTAATCAACAGAGTATCTAACTCCAAAATCAATATATACAAAGAACTACAAGATAAGATTCATATGGAAAGGCGAATTAGTCAAAAAGCCAATCTGCTCTTTTGTCAAAATGATAGGGAGAGTATTAATTAAAGCAGAGTGAACATTTGCACATAATATACATGACAAAACGCATCAAGAAAAAAAATATACTCAATTATAGACTATTCTGTGCAATATAATGAGAAGCAGAACCAAGCAATGAAATCACACTTTCAAGTCAAATATACTACAGCTTTTTGAAATAAAGTGTATAAACAATATGCTTCTAGTGTTTGAGAAACTTAATCAAAGAAGGCCTGAAACTTACAAGACAGACAAATGTGTTATATGTAAAAAAAAAAAAGAAAATGTAGAACACTTGGTAAGCTGTGAAAGATCTTTAAGCTTACTTCGCACTATAGAGAAGCAAGTAGTAGAAGCAACCCTGTATGAATTAAAAGATGTAGAGAACTTGGAGGAAATTAAAGAAGAAGGTTTAATAATGCTGGGAAAAGGCTCCCAAGTTGATGAAATATGTAAAAGAGAAAGATAAATTAGAGGCTTAATTACAAAAGAAAACTTTAATAAATTAAGATCTTTTTTTAATTCATACAACCAAACAAAGTGATTTCTAGAAAGACTTTGGAAGAATTGGATGAAAGAAGTCTATGAGAGAATTTGGGTTGCAAGATGCAAACTAGTACAGGAATAGGAGAAGGAAAATAGAGTCATGCTAAAAAATAAAAGAAGATTCTATGAAAAGATAAGAAAAAAAAAAAAAAAAAAAGAAGGAACCACCAGATGGGCATATTATTAAAAGAAAGAAAGATGAGGATAAGAATAAAAGATGGTTGTCAGTCTTAGTGATAACTAAGAAGGAAGTGTTAAGATGGATTGTAGAAGGACAACGTTCAGATTGGTGAAAAACTGATATATAGTCTTGACAGATAGTAAGAACTAGCTATTGACATATTATCGAAGCCAATTGCAGAATAAGATAATATAGAGGCAATTCTTACTATAGCAGGTTACACATAGATACTCAATAAGCAACCAGGTGAGTCTCCACTTGTAATTTAGGTACTGGGAAAAATAACTCTTCAGAAAATTTTAATAGTTTAGATAATTATTATAAAGCCTAATAAAGTGAAGACAGAACTGCCGAAATATCAAAAAAAAAAAAAAAAAAACTTATATTTAACAACACTTGGACTGCTACTTGACATATTAACTTTGACATTTTCAATTCTTAATAGCAAGCAAAATATAATTCTAAATTTAATATCAATCCTATAGTATTCTAATACTTTTACCAACTTTACTAAGAATGAAATTATATTAACTATTAATCAACTTTTTAATAATAAAACTTGTAGCCTATTAGGCATTAGCTATAAAATATTAAAATATGCTGGCTTTAACTTTACCATATATTGCCAAAAATAAACCACCTCCGAAAATAAGCTACCCCCTTTTTTCTTGAAGAAGAAACATAAGAAAATTTGTTATTTCAAAAATAAGCTACCCTGATAATTTTTTAAAATCCAGAAGTAGTCTCTATATATAAAAGTCAAAAATTCTATTAAGTAAATCGATAAAAGTCACTTAATAGCGGTTGTTCAGGACATAAAAATACACATATCCTGAAAGTTTGAAGCAAATCAGAGAACTTTTTACTAAGATGTTTTTGCATTTTACATTCAAATATAAAATGCAAAACCATCTTAGTAAAAAGTTCTCCGATTTGCTTTAAACTTTTAGGATATGTGTATTTTTATGTCCTGAACAACCGCTATTAAGTGACTTTTATCGATTTACTTAATAGAATTTTTTGACTTTTATATATAGAGACTACTTCTAGATTTTAAAGAAATAATAAAATCAACCTTTTTGAAACTTTATCCGAAAATAAGCTACTCTATGATTTTTGTGTCACTTTTTTGGCCAAAAAAGGTAGCTTATTTTTGGCAATATACAGTATCACTACTATAACATTTTTTTTCAATCATTGTCTTCTTTCAAATTATATTTAAACAATGCAAAGAAGAACGTATCTTTCTATTTCTAAAAAACCTATGTTTAATAGCAACTTATCTAATACCAAACTTATTAGTCTAATAGAACATATTAAAAATCTATACACTAAACTCCTTACCAACTACCTTAACTTTACTTTATCCCAATATAATATTTTATTATCATTTAACTTTGTTGCACTTCCTGATAACTTTATTTTTATATCTATCTATATTTTTAATAATATAATAGAAAATACAAACTATAATTCAAACCAACTCTGGCTTTTTTCTCAAAATATAAGCAAAGCCTATAACTCAGTTAATTTTGATTTATTTCAAAAATCTTTATACCGAATCCAAATGCCTTAACAACTTATTAATATTTTAACTAATCTTTTATTTGATTACACAAACCATGTTATCACTAATTTTGGTTTTACAAATTTCTATTTAGTTAAAAATAGTATTAATCAAGATAAAACTATTACCTTTTTATTTTGAAGAATCTATTATGATCTTTTTATCTCCAATATCTCTACACACTTTTTATTTCTTATCAAACTAGCCTTATTCACTCTTTTATAAATCATCTTAATTGGTGATCTACAGTCAACCAGAGAATGATCATAGTAAAAAGTAACTCAAATTACTTATAAAAATTAGAGATCTCTAAATGTGGTATGCACACATCTAAAACTTTTTTTTATACTAAGTTAATCACCTTTCTAACTTAAGAAACTTTTGTAGAGCTTGTCAAAATGCATCTAATAGTAATTAGAGCATCAAAATCGGCTTGGTGAATGCCGAGATATCTTTAAAAAACGTTTCTTTTACTATATAAACTTTTTTGCAAACAATACTATTGTTTGTAAAGAAGTTTACATAGTAAAAGAAACGTTTTTTTAAAGATATCTTGGCACTCACCAAGCCGATTTTGACACTATAACTACCATTAAATGCGTCTTGACAAGCTCTACAAAAGTCTCTTAAGTTAGAAAGGTGATTAACTTAGTATAAAAAAAGTTTTAGATGTGCGCACACCACATTTGAAGATCTCTAATTTTTATAAGTAATTTGAGTTACTTTTTACTATGATCATTCTCTGGTTGACTGGTGGATCACAATTAAAATATCTATTTCAGTTCTTGCTTATATTAATAATACATTATAGATTGCTCAATCCAAAATACAACTTGAAGAAATTATTAAAACTGTCTTCTTCTTTTACTCTATAGCTGATATTCAAGTCAATTCTAGCAAATCTATATTTATTACTACAAAACCTCCTTCTAACCTCTCATTTCTTAATTCTAATCTACAATTTATCCTACTCCATCAACTTTTTAAATTTCTGGGATGCTAGATCACTCTTAATAACAAACAGTTCTTACAAATCAAACTAATTCAAAACGAGATCATTCAGTTAGCCAATATTGCTAGACTAAAAATATATATCATTAATATTGTTGTTATTCCAACTACTAAATACCAGCTTCACAATGTTGTAATTTCTCTTTATAAATACAACCAAATCTTAGGCAAATATCTTACAATAGCCAAACATAAAGCTTATCTCTCCTATTTTACTTCTAATAGCACACTTCTCAATTACAATCTCTACAATATACACAATATCTAGAATATACAACTATAATACTATATTAGCAACTTTCTTAATTGAATTAATAGCACTTCTACTCTTGGAACTACAATACATATTTAACTTCAACAACTTCAAAACAACCTTTGATCTACAATTAATATTTTATAGCACTCTCATCCTACTATCGATAGTCTTAATAAATATACTACTACTTTAAAAATTATATAACTTTTTAATTATTTACATATCTCTATACATGCATACTCAGACTTTTCTTGGCCTAAAACTATAAATGATAGCAATAACCTACTTGAAAACATTCTTTCTAATTACTTTAAATATAATACTTTTAAACAACAACTTAGATACAAAAATATTCTGTATCTAGAGCAAATTTGCTTAAAAGACAACAAGACTTTGTTAGACTGGTTATATTTATTATCTAGAATTTTATACATTTCTAAAGATAAAAAACCACTCTAGTTTAAGAATACTATCTTTGAAAATAATCTATTTTATACTATTCTACCTCACTTTTAACCCACAGGCTCCAACCCCTTCATATATCAAACCAACCTTATTCTTAAAACTTACAAACTCTGAATACTAATTTACTATATCAAGCATATTGTAATCGGCCAAGTTTGTAAAACTTTTTCTTAATCAAACACTATCTCTATAATATATTGGCAACACAATATCAATACTTCTACTTCTAATTATTATCTATTATCACTTATCTCTTCATCAGCAAAAATATATATGCGTAAACTTTCGTAAGTTTTTACGGTGCGTAAGAAAATCGTAAACCTACGTAAAAT
>CAJVPY010004222.1:0-12903 GCA_910591965.1 Dentiscutata erythropus | reverse complement strand
TTTTTATTTACCGAATTTTTTTTAAATTTTCATACTTATTCTCCATACTTTTCACATTACGATGAATTTTTTTTTTTTTTTTTTTTTTTTTTTTTTGATTATACAGATATGTAGAATCAAAATAAAAAAAAATTCATCAAATTTAGCTAGGTAGTTGCCGAGATATTTTGCTCAAAATTTTGATAACATTGAAACGTCTATTAAAATGACGCGGCAAAATTTTTATAAAAGAGCGAAGATATCTCTGCAACCACCAAACCATTTCGATGAATTTTTTTATTTAATTTTACAGAACTTTAGATCAAAATAGTTTTATTATGAAATTTCATATATCAATAAAAGATAAATCACAAATTTAATTTTAATATGATTTAAAACTTAAGATAGTATTAAATTTAAATAAAACACTGCATGTTTGCGCAATGAAACTTATCCCATTAAAAAAATTTATATCCACCGAGTATTTCATAGCCTGAAATGTTTTTAAATTATTGCATAAATCTTTTTGAAAAATCACTACTACAAATTGAAATATGCCCACTCCATGTTTTTTTTAATGTTTCTGCATTTCGAATTCCATTTTATTGATCAAAGTTTTTTTCAATCGCATTTAGCCATTTGTTTTGTTGGGGAAAATTTGATTATTTTCAATAAATTCTACTATCTAAAAAGAGTTAATTTTGTTGGATTTTAAAAAAATATAAAATAAATAACACCTTTTTAAGTATTGTTTCAGTTTAATTGCTTTGATAATCATAGATTCCTCACTAGTTTCTGAATCATATATTCGTCCAAATTTGAATCGTGCTTATCAAAATGTATATGTAATCATCCCTGCTCACCAAGTTTGACAACATTATTTGCAATTGCAGTGTATTCTTCTATCTCCAAGGGAATTTCATTAATCCATGTACTTAATTAATTTCAAAATTTCATTTTCATTAATATATCCATGCTTACAAGAGTTTGTAAATTATGTCTGTAGTATTTTCCACATCAAACACATTGTCTTCAACACCAAGTTATCAGCATTACTTACTTCATTATTTCATTTTTTATTATCTCTAAAACGTACTAAACATTCGGAGCAAGTCTTATTTCCTTGAAAAGCTTTAAAGCTTTATACTTTCGGCACGATTTGCAAAAAAATAAGAAAAAATTTTTATCGTTCAAAAAGATAAGTATATTTATTTGTAATACTGTATATTGATATGTAATAATTACAAAATTATCTGTCATTCAAAAATGAATTACCGGAAATTTAATTTAAGTGCCACTACGTAACTGATTTTTGGGAAATGCCCTCATTTTGTGCTATGTCAGACCCCAAATTCTGCCTGCTTTACAATTCTTATGCGATAAATTTTTTAAATTATGCTGCAGGTTATGCGAATCAGATAGAAATATACGAAATAGGTTTGCTAAAACCTAATTGACAATGTAATTTACATGCAGTGACTTACTGTAATTCACAAGACTCTTATGTAAGTAACGATATAGTTTACTAGAGCTGGCCGAATCATGTGACAATTTTTTACCAGCATTAATTTAATTAATAACTTATATAACTTACAAGTAATTTACGTCAGTTACATTAAAACTTATATCAATAAAATACAGTAACTTACATGTAAATTAGCTACCCTAAAGCGAAATATGCGATCACCAAAGTTGTAATTTATCATTATAAATTTTTATTGTAAGTTACTGAACCCATCAGTAACTTACCAATCAAACCACAAGATCCGTATAGCATAAATTTACAAAAAGGATTGAAGTTTTTCAAAAATCGCAGCATCTTAACGTTAAAATTTGGTACAAAATACTATTGTGTTCTAACAAAAAAAAAAATCCTTACAAAATTTTAGTATAATATATATTTCTTGCTAATTTCTATACTGCTTTAACGAATAACATTAGGGTTCTGCAAGTAAACGTTGGCGTTATGCCAGGCACTGTCGGCACTGTGCCGGGCAGAAATACTAGCGCCCAAGTGCCTGTAATTATTTTTAGTGTCACAATGTTTTTTCGCATATGCTAGTCTATACTATGTATACTATGTATTATATGACTTTTTCACTTCTAAATCACCACCCTGTTTATTACCGTGGATAATAATATAACTGGAGTTATAGTAAATCGTAATAAAAAAAAAGAGATATATAATATAGTTAAATATCATTATACAGTATCATTTGTTGGCGCTCCAAATTTTAAAATCAGGTTATGCCCGTGCCTTAAACTTTTTTTTTGTACACGCATTTGCCGGGTTTGCAGAACCCTATTTAACATCCCGTGCCGTTAATTGATCGAAGTTGAATTTTCAAATCTGATAATTTATGGTTCGTTCAATCAAAAGCAGATTTCGTCGGGTGTTACAAATAGAAAACAGCTATGGGCATTCTGTCCCTTTAACTTGAGAGTATCGAATGAAGAACCCACGTTTAATGCTACTATTTGCCATGAGTGCTATGACGTAGAGTAACGATCCGGGTGATTGCATTAATTTCGGATATCTGGTAAAAAATTGACCGAATGACGATTCGATAAGTTTTTGATTTCGGTAATGAACGATTGCGTAATGTGTATATCTTTCTAATGACAGAGATAATGTATATCGATATCACTATTTTTGCACTTCGGATTATACTAGATTCAATTGCTATTACTTCAGACAAGTTGGATATTTCAAATTCAATAGCGATTATTTCAGATAAACTAGCCATTTTTAAAATGTTTACTATAGACGAACAAGCTATGGTTCTTCAATATTTTTCATCTGATTCATACTGATTTCTTTTTGGTCTATATTTTAAAAATTATATTACATAAATAAATGAAATACTTTTATAGATTTTTACTGATTATAATTTTCAATGCAGTTTCGACAAATATTAATAAAAACTTGGTTGTTTGAAATTATAACTTGAGTTATATACAGTCAAACAAAAAATTAATTTTGGATAGTTGACATTGTAGTATCGTTCAGAATACAATCGCTATATTACTAATCAAAAGTTTATCAAAAACTTATCGAATCGGCCAAAATAATCATTCCCAAAATTAATGAAAACAGCTGTAACATAGATATTATTTAAACGGATATATCCGTATCTGATATTAAATCAGATCAGATTATCCGTAATCCTTTTTAATATTTTAATGAAAATAATATATTTATTTTTCTCAACAATTCTATCGCTATAATTAACAAGCACATATAAGGTTACAATTATTTCTATTTATATAAACTTATACTCGCTTATGCTAAATAATAACATATTTTTCAGGATGGATATTTTGGTATTGATCGATATTCCTTTTTAAAATATCATTCTTTTAAAAAGTTCTTTATTACTATTTAATTCTTAGATTTTACATATTGAATATTTGTCACAGTTCTTGTCAAAAAAATGTCCACGCCCAACTGATCTTTCCTGATAAGTCTAAATGAATTTTTCATCAGAAGATTCGTTAATTCATTAGAGTTGGTAATTTTAGAATCAGATATGCTTCGTATTTGTTAGAAGTAGACATTTTTAACGAAAGTATTGATAATAAAACATTAAAAAATAATGATCTATTATTTATACGTTATTAACATTAAAGAATAATAATAATCTATATATTATTTATATGTAGTCACTGATAAACATTGTTCGGATAGTTTATTTATAAATCCGCATAGGATCGAAAATTATTCGGATACGGCAATGACTGTCGTTCCGACTGGCCATCAAATTATAGCACCTATGCAGACTGCAAGATCGTTTGCAGGGGCGGGAGACAAAGTCAGTAGCAGAAAACCAGAAATTACCTTATCCGGAAAAAACCCCCGATCCCCTTAAATACTACAAAATCATACGACAATGCATCAGCGATCAACCCGTGATCTATTCGAGACAAAAATGCTGCTCCGATACTTTTGTATCGATGTTACTCCATCTTAAATTCCGGCCATTTTATACAAAATTCGTCCTGATATGCGAATATGCTATGGCGGATCCGCACTATCTTTAGCTCCCGTAGACCGGTTGGAGACTTTCCCCGTATTTGGGTAATGGATTAGGAAAACCCCCCTTTCGGTATTAGCTGTCGAAGGGGAGTCGATTGCCCATTTAGGGACAGTATGATATTAAAATTCATCTACAGTACCTTAATTGCTAATCAGACTTTTTATCATGAATTTACAGTAATAACAATACATAATTTTTATGTATCGACATCAAATAAATTATATACTGTAGAATATTTTGAAATTCTTAAAATTTTCTCTAGATTTTTAGGAGAGCATTAGAAACATTGTATTACTGGATAAAGCAATACCCCGTAAAGTTTCAGGGTGCGGTCAATCAATTAGTATATTCGGGCGTAAATAAAAGTATTGTCCCTTAACGGCTAAGTGTATGCATATACGTATATGCCTTATCGATCTGCTTGAGGGGTAAACAGTAACGCCCCTCACCTGTTTTCTTTTTTAAAAAAAATATATCTATAGATTTACGATGGTTCATTTTAGAATAACAAAATATAAAGTTTTTTTTCGTCATTCATCGTCATGTGAAACGTATGGAGTATACGTATGAAATTTTGAAAAAATTTCGGTAAATAAAAATAAACTAATACCAAAAAGTAACTGTCGAAAAGAAACTGCAGACTACGATAATTTACAAAAAAAGTTCTATTAATTTCATAAAACTTTTTTTTTTTCGACAATCAAGAATAAATTAAAGGTCAAAAAAAGTAAAAAAGATTTATTCTAAAATGTTTTTTTTTTATCCTTAAGATTAATTGTTCATACAATATACAAAAAAAAAAAATGTAATAAATAAATGAATGCCATATTGTCCATATTTTGCCAATTGTGTTTTTTTAATGAAAAAGTAAAAAACGATTTTGCCAATTCGAATATTAAATGCGTAATAAAACGATTTATTAACACTAACGAGAATGAAAAGTATTTTAAAAAAAATACGATCATATAATAAGTATCGATGTATCGATAATCGATAACAAAAAAAAAAAAATGTATTCGAGTTTGAATAAGAAATATGCATATTTCTAATTTTTTTCTTTTACTCTTGTAAAAGAAAAAAAAAAAAAAGGTTTTTTCTTCACTTTTTGCAAAGTTAATGCAAAGTAAGAAAAAAAAAAATGTAGGTTTGTCAAAAAGATTGATGATAAATAAATAAATAAATAGAATGAATAATTTAAATAAGTAAATAAATAAATGTATAACATCTATAGTAATCGGGAATCAATCTCGATTAATAATAATAACGAGTTTGGTCTTTTTTATTGTCATAGGTTTTGTAACTTGAAAAACCAATGTTTGTATAATAAGGAGCATAGAAATTGCTAGAATGTCTAGACTGTGCACGAAGTAATTTGTCAGCATGTTGAAATTGCATAATAGGCAATTGAATATTTTTATCTTCAATGTCTTTAATATTATCATCATAATATTCACACCAGTCTTCAAAAATATTACATAAAGTAATTGCTGATGGACGATTAAATGGATCCATACTCCAACATCTTTTCATCAAAGCTGAATAACATTGTGGTATATCATGATAAATTTCAGGTCTAATACCAGAACAGATATCAAAACTTAAATGTTTATCATGTGGAATATTGCTAAATGGAGTTTCACCAGAAGTAATTTCCCACATCAGCATTCCAAAACTATAAATTTCAGCAGACTTTGTGTAAAGGTTACCCCTTAATACTTCAGGAGCAACGTAAGGAAGAAAATCATAAAATTCATCATGATTTGAAGTATAATATCCAACAGATTGAGGTAATCCAAGGTCGCCAATCATAGAATAATTTTTATCACTATTTTCATCTTCCAAGGATTTAAATAGGAAAACATTACCACTATGTAAATTTCTATGAAGTAAATCAGATTTGTGAAGACCAGCAAGCCCATAAGCAATATCAAGTAAAATTTCCAAACGTTCCTTCCAACTTAATTTGCGAATATATTGCAAATTATTTCTCAAGCTACCACCTTCAGCGTAATTCGTCACAATCATGTATTCAGAGGTTTTAGGGTGTTGGGTAATACCAAATAATGGTAATAACATGTTATCATTCTTTATCGCTTCTTTAAGAGATTGTAAATAATGTCTCAACTATGATAATATAGTAAATAAGTATTAATAAGTATTAATAAGTTATTAATAAGTTATTAATAAGTATTAATTAAAAAACATTATTATTAATAATAAAACAAACCTTTTCTAATTCGGAGCAAATATCGGAAGAATCTTGAAAACTTTTCAAAGAAACTATTCTACCATTTAAACCAGTCGCGTTATCTTGAGAGTAAGACCAATTCTCAATTGATCCTTGAAAACGAGACCAATCATTTTTATCATGATCCCATTGTAAAATATCACCTTTACTCCAAACAGCTTTGGAATTGGTAGAATACCTTCCATTAGCAATGAAAGTAACCTTCTTCAATTGATCATAAGGTATCCATTCCAAGACTTCATAATGATTGGCAGCGGTAAGTTGAGCATCTTGAATAAACATATCGATATGTTTATTACCGCTGGTCCAGTTTGAAAAGTTTTTACGAAAATTTTCAGCGTTACAAGATTGACACCATTTCCTGTCGGTATTTGGTTGAAGACAATCTTGGCAGATACCATGTTCTGAATCCGTGAAACTAAAAAAGGAAAAAATTCATTAATAAACATTTAATAAACATTAATAATATTATATAAAGGGGTAAAGAGCAAAAATTAAACGTGCATACGTTTTCGTAAGTTCAAATAGAAGCGTTCCGAATAAAGTTTTTTTAGACATTTTTGTGAAGAGAGTTAGCGATAAGAATACAAGGATTGAAAGAGGGTAATAAGTACTATTCGTGAGAATATTTATACTAAATCTTAAAATAATGTTATTTACTAGGGACCCCAAAAAAAAACAATCCTTTTTTTTTTTTCAGTCTATAAAAGAAAATAAAATAATAACTCTATAATAAAGTTATCCCACTTTTTATTTGAAGCCGAGATACATTAACTGCAAAGAGTGCAGAAAACGAGACAAGGTATGTAAATTTATGATTTTTATTATTTACGTCTTCGACGTGCAACTACGATAGGACCATGTATATATGTAAATATTTATGCATACAATTTCATGAGTCAGTCATGAAAGCTAACACGACATTAAATCAAGATATACAATCTCGGTAGTCACATGATATAATTGATGTAATTAGTTAATTAAATACAGTATATGATATTATACTATTATATACAGTATTGAATATCGATTTCGATACAGTATTTAATTAAAATTTTTGAACAATTTATCATCATAATTCCGAATATGTAAAACGAAAACCTTTTTTAAAATAAATAACAATAATGGTTACAATTAATAATAAAATTTGTAATATAAAACTATTTTTAGACTAAGATTTCCAATTTGTATATACAGATTTGTTTATTGAAAAAAGAGTATCAGTTATCCATTTATGGTATGAAGTGTAAATCGACAAAGCATTTTAAGTAACTTTGCAAATTTTGGTCCTCTTTACACCGAATCATTGTATAATACAAAAAGGGATATGGACCTGATATATACACGTGCGAGTACGTACGTACGTACGTACAGTAACAGAATCGTTATGACTGTTATACTTTTAACAGTGAGTTTGTGACAATAGATAAATTAAAGGATAAATTGAAAATTGGGTTCCAATTTGTTCATATCTGATATGGATAAATAGATAATTTTAGAGCGGGTAAACTGTCATCATGGGTCCGAGATTAATTACATCATAAGTTAACTACTAAGTTGGCGGAGTTGTTCCCCGAGATATTCATTGTTTATAAAGGAAATAGCTCTACGTTTAGATTGATAAATCTTGTTTTCAGATTGTTTTTGTTTTCAAATTTGTTTTTAGATTTTGTGATTATTCATTTATAATTATTAATTTTAAGATGGAAAATTCCCGCGATTACCGCAATTACAGATTCAGCAATTACTGATAACGACAATAATAATACAGTAAGTTATAATAAATAAATACTATAAATATTATAATAATAATGATAACGATAATTAAGGAAAACTGTAAAGCATAAACGGAAATTACAAGTTTTTTCGCACTGTAAACAATGAGGCAGTCCTTAAATTGGGATTATCTGTTTCATTCTTACATAATTTAAAACGTAAACTTTCTAGATAGTTTAAGATAGTTCTTTTGTGCTATTTTTCATGCAGTATTACATATAGTATGTAGTATTACGTATAATATACATATGTAGTATTACATATTTATTACGTATGAATATATTACATGTATAATATTTGAAAGAAATTCTAAGAATCAATTTAAAAAGAAATTATACGGTAAAATTTTTTCTCATTTCTCCGCGTCAAATATTACTAAATTAATTGTGAAATGATCGGCGGCATACTTTTTAACAATTATTATTATTCAATTAAATTATTGGATTTTACTTAAGTAGATTTTTTGAAGCTAAGAGTATCTGCCACTTAACTTTAAAATTTACAGTCCAAAAAAGAAATAACAAACAAACAATGAAAGTAATAAATGCATTGCAAGAATTGCTAGATTCATCAAAAATTGAAGTATTGATAATGATTGATTCACTTTCGTTTTTTTTTAAAACCATACCTACGTACATAAAACTCAATGATCAAAATGCGTAATATAAACTCCTGTTAACCGATGTTTAATCGGTTTAGATCCTTCCATTCGGATATTTATTTTACCGTATGCCCTATGCCAATTAGAAAAGGATATCACATGATTTCGGAGTTATGTCAAAGTAGGCCGTGTATCGGAATAAGCGTGGAGTAAAAACGGTTTAAATACTGAAATAGACCTAAAATTCATCTGTTCTAAAGATTGCTTATCGTATACTAACACTCAGAGTAACAGAACCCTGATTTTTAACATTACGTTTTTTTTTAAGATTGATCGTCAGCTTTATATTTAAAATTTACTATTATAGTTAGACTAATTTTAAATTTAAAAATTTTAACGCAAAAGTCTTCAACATAGTAGATAATGTGAGTTTTATACTTATTGCAAAATACAAACAATAATAATAGTCGGAAATCTTTCTACCTGTGTCACAAATAATTGTAGTAAATTTGACCTAGAAAAATTCTTCATTGTCACTCGATTACGTATTTTAAATCGAAATAGATTATTTAACTTAGCCAAATATGAATTACAGAAAGAAACTAGAATTCAGCTTCTTACAAGCTTTCAATGTAGAAAGAAAACTACGTACTTATGTAATTACGGTTAAAAATAGCGCCGTTGAAAGTTCATAAAAAATTAACTCCTTCGAATTCAATTTAATTTTGTTAGATGATCGGAATAATCTTTATGAATCTCCGAATAACTGCATAATATTTACGCAAAAATTTTTACTTATTAAGTATTCATTATCTATATTTAAATCTAATTCTACTATATCAGATGTTATTTATCAAGTTTTCAATCGATCAGACATTACAATGAATTTATGTTACTGTATACAAAAAGTAGCCTGTCGATCAATAATTTAAACTTCTTATCATATTAATGGTATATCAATTTTATTAATTTTAAAATTGATTTAAAGACGAGGAGCCTTCTATGTGGGGAAGGACGTACGTACGTACATGCGCACGTACGTACCTGATACGTGCGTACGTACGTACGTAAAAAAATCTACAGTTAAAAGAATATAACTCATTTAGAATGAATGAATGAATAAAAAAAGCGACTTCATTTTGTACCAATTTGGAATTTGACTGACAGCTTAGTTTGTATAACAATAAACATGTGTACTATAATCTGCAGTATAATTTATAGTTATATTTTTAATCTTATACAGTGTATTACGTATATTGGTCCGAAATGCTTAATGATAAAATATTTATTATGCAAAAAATTACTATATATATCTAACCTGGCATTTTAATGACGTTTTTATATAAATATTATCATGTGTTGCGATATTAGATAGAGCTTCTAAAAAATTTGTATTATATATTAAATAACTCTCAAAATAGACTAAATTCAGTCAATTAAAGGTCGTTAAGTCCCGACAAATTACATAAATTCTTTATTTCCTTTAAAATTATTAAAATGAAAATTATGCACATATATATGTACATACGTACATACACTACAGTATTAACATGTCGAATGAGGTGGTCACGGTTATTATTAACGGTAAAGTTAATTCGCTTTCCAGAATTGCAATAATGCCACATTTATTCCACAATGCAATGTAGAAATGTAGCAATAAATTGCAGTGGTGCTGTATAAAGAAAAAATGCAAAATGCCGTAATTCAACAATTTTACCGTCAATAATAGTAAATGTCGTTTTTTTGTAGTATCATGAATTATTCGTAAATTTCATTGCGTTTATGCGCATAAATCATGTTGCGTATTTCGGCATTTATACTGGACATGAGTGCGTGAAATGCACGTGATGGCTTGTATTATTTTGTTTTTCGATTCTTTGACTACCTCGAATTTTTTATTGTCGCTATTTTTACGTACGTACGTATGTACAAAGCTTAAGACTTTATTTATTTTAAGGATTATTACAATCGTTATTATTCGTTATTACTCGTTATTACTCGTTATTATTCGCTATTATTCGTCATTACTGTATTACTAATTCTTTGCATATCAATATTAAAGTCAGGAAAACCTTTCATGATTTTCAAATTTATTATTTACTGAATAAATTTTTGCCAGTTAATTTTAAGCCTAGGTTTAACCTTTTCCTTTACCATTTAATTTCGATGCACAAATGCTCACTAGACTAAACGTTTATAGTTCAAAATTAATTTATCCTGAAACATTAAGATTGACAAGTTATCCAAAACTGATCTTAACTTATCTAATTTCTATCCAAAGCCCATGTTTTCTCATTTCGAAAAAAAAAAAAAAACATTCACCCTTCATCAGTGACTGTGTAATCTTAAATCGACTTAATAATATCAATATTAGTTCTTTGAATTTATCAAAAATGAGTGCAAAAAAAGTTAATGCTGATTGGTATGTTTAAATATTATATTTATTTATAGCACGATTTTTATTATTCTTCGTTTAAATTTAGTCACGTCTATATTATTAGCACATACAAATCCCGAAATAAACTAATTTCTTTCACGTATGTGCAACTTCAAGAACATTATGATGTGTCATAGAATGTTGTAAATTGTAATTATAAATTGTAAATTTTTATTTATTTATTTATTATTATTGTTTTATACGTATAAATAAACTATACTCTAAATAAATTAAAAATTGTAAACAGTGTATTTTTTTATCCCTATTAGGAAGTTTCATAATAAAATAATAATTTTACTTAATGTTGTTCAAAATGTAATGAATTCCGATTAAAGTTCTTAATACCCAATTATTTAATGTATATATATGTATAGTAGGTTCTTATATTAAACAATGAATTCCTTTTACAGATAATTTCATCTCTTCTGTTCTCATATTTATTTACCATATAAAACAATTGGTAACATTTTCGTATTACTATGCACTATTTCTGGTAATTATTTCCCCCACATGGTATTGAAACAATGTTTTCGTTGGTATGATAACCAATTATATGGTTAAGAAGCAATAAAGTTTTTTTTTTAAAATGTATACTTAAAACTTTGTTACCTATTGGGAACCGTTATTTAAAAGAGAAAATATTTAAGAAAAACATTGTCGAGTGCAAAGAATTATTACTAGAAAAACTCGATGAATTTTCATTATGTGTAAATTGTGACTGTGCTAGTGTTACTACCTGCTACTGTATTACCATAATGTCAATTTAATCCCTAATCCATTTGTATGATGTAGTACGTGTCTGGGTATCTGGGTACATACGTACGTACGTATGTACGTACGGTACGTACGGCTAATTTTAGCTGTAATCAAATAATGAGAACTGATTATTTATAACTCTAGTCAAATTTGCAGATCATTTGACCAGATTTGGAATGAAAAATTTCCGAGCTTGGGCTAGGGATGGACAAAATTAATACGTATCTCTTACCTAATATTATTTAATATTAACGTTAAGTAAGGGATAAATAATAATTCAAATCGCCACCAAAAAACTCAGTATCTCCAACAAAATTTTTCGATCACGTGAAATTTTTCACACTCAATCAGTTTTCAAATATACGAGTATTCTTGCCACAAAAAAATTTATAAAGTTCTTTTTCTTTTATATTGTACTACTTCTCTATTATCTTCTATAGAATAGGTGGGCAATGTAAATAATAAACTCCGATAATGATTAGTAATCATTAATAGATATCTAGCGGAGTTGCGGAGTTTGCGGAATTTGCCCACCTATTCTATAGAACATCCGGCTAGTTTTTATACCCCACATTTATTATTATTATTATTATTACCCCCTAACAAAACAAAAACTTTGAGTGAAGTTATCTCGACAACCAACCAACCTAATCAAATTCAATGAACTTTTTTTTTTTTTATCTTAATTCTATGAGCAAATAAAAAACTTCATCAAATTGGTTAGGTGGTTGTCGAGATAAAGTTTTAAAAAACTCAAAACGCCTATCAAAATAATTAAATTTTTTTGAAACTTTGAGTGACAACCACCTACAGTAACCAAATTCGATAAATTTTTTTTTATTCGAATCTTCTAAACTCATAATCAAATAAAAAAAATTTTTATCGAATTCGATCAGGTGGTTGTCAAGATATCTTCACTTAAAGTTTTAAAATAAAAAGCTGCGCCAAATTTTTTTAAAACTTTCGAGTTAAGATATTTCAACAGCCACCTGATCAAATTCGATGATTTTTTTTTTTACTTGAATCCTCTAATCTTATAGAATCCAAATAAAAAAATTTTATCGAATTT
>CAJVPY010004221.1:0-12903 GCA_910591965.1 Dentiscutata erythropus | reverse complement strand
ATATTGTACTTATCCCCAAAATTTACTATTGTCCCAATATAGTAATTATGCCGATCTTATCCGGATCATCAATTAAACAATTTTTACAATATAACTAGAAAGAACAGAGTGAGCAAAATTTTTATTCTTTAAAAACAGAATTGTTACAACCTGGACAATTCCTATTTATAAATATAAAAATATTACTATTACAACTTGAACAATTCCTATTTACAAATATAAAAATATTTATATTATCATATATATATTTTTTTAGTTATATTTTTAATATTATACTTATATAATACTTTTTTTAAAAAAATAAGCTTTTTTAAACTTTTAAAAACAAATGTTTTAAAAATTAAATTTGAAAACTACTAATATTAAAATTAATAAAAAATAATACAAGATTAAGCTTGATTTTAGCTATATAAATTAATACAATATAAAATAATATATATCATTAATTTTAAGTTAGTTTAATCTCTATTTAATTCTAAAACAATAGCTTATTAGTTTGGTTTTATTCTGCAACTAAAGCCAGCTTAAAGTAAGACAAAGTTCAATACATATTATTATAATTATATTTGTAAACTAAATAAAGTTAAATAAAAATTTATTTATCTAAATAGAAGTAGTCATGATGCAGTAAAAGAACTAACTCAAATTATCTGAATGATTTTAATTTAGATACTTGCAGCTAGTCTTAATTGATTTGTAAATATTATTATTGTTTTATTAAGAAAAAAAGCTAACAAATATTTATCTTTTAGGTAGCAATTGCAAATTGGCAATTCTGTAAGCAGGTGATTTGTAGATTGACACATAGCTAACTACTCAGATAGTCACAATTTACTCTGAATCTATGTTCAAAACAATCTAATTTTAGTAAAATTTGTAGATTTTTTAGCCTATTAAAGATAAGTTTTAAACTCATTTACAATAGGCCAAATATTTAACTCAAATTAAATTATTTTAAATTATAAATTAGTCAAATTTAGCTTATACAATATTTTAAAAAAAATGAATAGCTCATATTAGTATATGAATAAATGTAAATAAATAATAATAAATATTATTATTAGTTATATTTGCATCTACCTCTATAAAATTAAACCAATAAGCTAAAGCAATTTTTTGAAAATTAAAAAAGTTCTACTAAGTAAAGACTACTTTTAGCTTTAAGAAAACTTGTAAAAGAGATTTTTAGAATTTTAACAGTAGTTAAATTATTCAAATTGGCTTGGTGAATTCCAAGATACTTGAAGTTAAAGGTGTGAATATAGAGATCTGCAAAGTTATTATTATACAAAAACAATTATCTATTAGATAATTATTCTTTGTATAATAGTGACTTTGCAAATCTTTATATTTGTATCTTTAGCCCAAGTATTTTGAAATTCATCAAGTCTTCTTTATAAGTTTTCTTAGAGCTAGAAGAGATCTTTACTTAGTAGAATTTTTTTTAATTTTTAAAAGATTGCTTTAGCTAATTATATTATTGTTTTAAATAAGTTAGTTATTTGATTTAAAAAACATAGAAAAGAATTAAACAACTTTAGCTTAAGATCTTTTTAAAACTACTTGATATATTTTTGTTAGAGAAGTATTTAATACTAATGAATATAAGTCGTATATTTAAAATTATATTTTATATTTATTTTCTTAAATAAATTAATAAAAAGTAATTTTTTTGCCAAATTTTATATATATATCAACTCATTTGATTTATATTAAACAGCAACTAAGAGAACATATTTCATATCTCTATATAAATATATAAATATATTTTTTTGGTATTAAGGTTAGGTCTTGCTCATATCTTTATTGATTAATTTATATAAGTAATTAAATATCAACTATATAAAGAATTAATTTGTATAATAACAAATAAATATAAATTATATGCAAAAATAAAAGCTCAGACTAAAAGCTTAATCTAAAAGCTAAACTAATTATCTGCAACCTAAACCTACTAGAGTAGTCAAGACTCATCTAGATTTGAATTGTTAGGATTTGGCTAATAGTGTATTATATTTGATCCACATAGTAGACCATGTATTGATTTTGAGAATAGCTTGTCCTAAAGGAGGACAAGTATTAGTTTGAAATGTAGTTAGTTAGCGGAGCCACAAGGACAACTGTAGGTATAATTAGTTTTGTTTCTTCTATTGATTAAGCATAGAGAAGAATGTGGTAGAGTATTATAGTTGAAGTAGGAAGAAATTTGGTGAGATTTTTTCCAGTTAGAAAAGTTAGTACAGTATAGAATCCAGATATTGCTATAAAGTTGATTGGAGATTTTAAGAAGTAGCTGAATAATAAGTTGAGAAGCATTAAAATATGAGATTTTAAATAAATCTAGAGATTGTATTAAGGGTATGGGTATAAGGCCTTTAAGTGTAGAATTGAGAAAGAAAGGGTATAGTTGGGATGGTTGAAGATTGAAGGCAGGATGTAAAGAGATAGTATATATGAGATTAGTAAGTTGATAAGAAGCGAGATTTAGGTTGGCATTAGTAAAAGTATCATGTATTGATGTGTTAATAATTTGAATTAAAGGAGTGTGGTTGGGACAAGTGTAACAATGAGAAGAAGATTCTACATTATTGCAAGAATAGCAATTAGGGGATGTAAAAATATGAGGATAAATATTGTGAAGATGTGCATGTGTAGATAATATATTAAGTAACATTTTGATTTTAAAAGATTTTAGATGGTTTAATTTAGGATTGGTAAAGTTATAAGAAGTTTTTTGATTATTGTTAAAATATAACCAGGAGGCATTTCAGTCAATTTGGTGAGAAAAGTGTGACCATTCTTGGGTATGGTTTTGTAAGAACCATAAAGCTATATTGTATACATTGCATATTTTTTTGGTGAAGTGTCTAGAGGGGGGTTGTAAAAATTAGTATAGTTAAAAGATAATATTGGGAAGGTGGAATGGTTATTAGCAAGTAGATCTGCAAGATTATTGAAAGTGTTATTAGAATGGGCTTGAACTTTGTAGAAGGACAATTGGATATTAAAGACTTTTAAAATATTGAGAAATGTATGCCAGATAGGCCAGGAGTTAAATTTAAAGTATTTAGTAGAATAAAAAAATATGGTAAGAAGTTTGTCATATTTGGATATGATTAACTGTGAATTGGTGTAGATTTGCAAGCTGGAGTTACGTGGAATTGTAGAGATAACAGATAATATTGCTAGTAGTTCAGCTTTATAAGAAGAAGGCCAATTAGAAATTTGGGCTGAGAAATTCTGTATAACTAGATTGTTATGAATTTGGACTCAGCCGATACCCATAGAGCATTGGTCGGTACCAAGTTGTTTAACAGATCCATTTGTATAGAAAGTGAATTGATGTTGGGATAAGTTGGCTAATATGATTTGAGTAAGTTTAAGAGAGGCTTTATTGTTATAGAAGATACTAGAAATAGGAAAATCGATAATATTAATTAAAGGTGGTGGTGGTATTTCTAGAGAATGTTTAATATTAGTAGAGTAGATAAGATTAATATATATATATATATATATTTTTCTTTGATAACCTCACACTAATTTATTAGAATATTTGTAATTTACAAAATTAGCTATCTAACTTATATATTAGACCAATACCTGGCTGCTAAAAGTGCCCAAGTATAGTTATCGCACTGATGTTTGCCAACTGGTTTCACATGTGGTGCTACCCACATTTAAAAACCTGTTATAGTGTGGTACTCAGCTACCTAAAAATATTTACTTAACATAGCAATCTACTACAAAATAATTTTACTTTGACTACCAACTAGGAGTTTGAAAATTGTAACCAAATCGTTTCTTTTACCAACTTATATACCTCAACTATCTTTTCCTTAAAGTTTTCCAAACATGATCTTCCCTTCTCTTTTTTCCCTACTACACCTGATTTCTCTAAATCTTTTTTTCTCTTTTTTTTCGAATAGTTTTCTGTTTATTGGTTTTCTACTAGTTGAACCTTTGTTGGCCTGTTTTCTAACACTGGGTCTTCTGCTCGTAAGTTCTTTTCTGATATCTTGGACGATTCTCTGGGTCTTTTCCCTCTTTTAATTGTCTTGTCTATACTGTTTCTTTTTTCCCACACTGTGAATTTTTCACATCTTTCCCTCCAAATTATTCTATAAAAGCATTCTTGTATAACATAAAAAAGCACTTCATAGCATTGTCGACTTGTGCTAGATTTCTTGTTCATTTCTTGAAGCTTCGTGAAATCACCTTGACAGACCAAACTCTGCATAAACATCTTCGTTTTTCCAAGCATGCTTCTCATAAGTTGCCAAATACTACATTCTTTAGATCTTTCAAGGTATACTCGAATCATGTTTTTTCTTCGAGTGTGGCCCATGCCAATGCTAAAGCTTGCTTTTCTATTTCTAACCAAATATTCTCATAGGCTTCACAGCTAAAAAGATGGTTCAGATCCTCTATTTTGCTCCCCTTATATAGGACACAATTGGCCAACAGATAAACATGTGGGCTACGCTGATGTAATTTATCTAGTGTTGGGAGTACTCGAAAAAGGCCTTTAATTCGCTTGACAAGCTTGTTACTAATCGCTAGTGATCTACACCTCTGGCCCCTAAGCTCTGTTAATCTTTTCCAACATAAAGCCCATGATGGATTATTTTTACATTGTCTTTTGAAGAGGCTTACAGCAATAAGATTAATATAGTTTGCATTAAGATTAAGTTGTTTGTTGACTTTTTTCCTTCTCAGGAACTGGGTAGAAAAAATAGCAGATACTTCTAGAGTATAGCAGCTGGAAATACGATTAGAGTTAAGATTATAGCCTTGACAAGGTTTGCAAGAAATAGGAGGTAATAGATAGTGGTTAGATATAAAAGTACTGTAAACTGCTATATACAAGACCCCCCCAGATATCAGATCCCCCATTACTAGACTCGGGTCTATAACATGGGATAAAATTTTGGCAAAGTGTAGAGACCTGGGGTATACAAATAGGAAAACACTAATAAAATAGAATAAACCCATATTTATCAGACCCACACCCATACAAGAGACCCACAGGTCTATTACAGGTTTTAAAATCAGTGAAATAAAACAGACCCGGGTCTTGTATATGGCAGTTTACAGTATTAATATTGTGTTGCCAGTGTGTTATAGATATAGTATTAGTTTGTAGAAAAGTTCTGCAAACTTGACTAATAACAATATGCTCATTGTGATAAGTTAGAACTCAAGGTTTGTGAGTTTTGGAAATAAGGTTGGTTTGATATGCAAAAGGATTAGACTCTTTGGGCTGAATAGTATGAGATAAGTTATTTTCAAGAATAGTATCTTCTAGATGTTTAAACCAGAGTAGTTTTTTGCCTTTAGAAATATATAAAATTCTAGGTAATAAATGTAGCCAGTTTAACAGTCCTGTTATCTGCTGAGCAGAGTTGTTCTAAATATAGAATGTTTTTATGCCTAAGTTGTTGTTTAAAAGTATTGTATTTGGAATAGTTGTAAAGTATATCTTCAAGTGAAATATTGCAGTCATTTATAGTTTTGGACCAAGAAAAGTCTGAGTGTGCATATATAAAGATATATAGGTAATTAAAAAGTTGTATAATTTTTAGAGTAGTAAAGTGTTTGTTAGGGCTGTTAATAGTAGGATGAGAGTGTTGTAAAATGTTAGTTGTAGACCAGAGATTGTTTTAAAGTTGTTGAATTTGAATATATGTTGTAGTGCCAAGTATAGAGGAGTTGTTAATTCGATTAAAAAAGTTACTAATATAATGTTGTAGTTGTATATCCCAGATATTGTGAATGTTGTAAAGGTTGTGATTGAGAAGGGTGCTATTGGAAGTGGAGCAGGAGAGATATGCTTTATGTTTGGCTTTAGTAAGGTATTTATACAGAATTTGGTTGTATTTATATTGAGGAATTACAAAGTTGTAAAGCTAATATTTTGTAGTTGGAATAATGACTGTATTAATAATGTATGTAATTTGTTTGTCTGTTATATTTTTTGTGCCAGCAATGTTGGCTAACTAAATGGCCTTATTTTGGATTAGTTGAATTTGTAAGAACTGTTTGTTATTAAGAGTAAACCAGCATCCCAGAAATTTAAAAGCTGGTGGAGTGGGATAGATTGCAGGTTAGAGGAGGGTTCCTTAGTAATAAATATGGATTTGGTGGGATTGACTTAAATATTGGCTATAGAATAAAAAGAGAAGGCAGTTTTAGTAATTTCTTCAAGTTGTGTCTTGGATTAAGCAATCCATAATGTATTATCCATATAGGCAAGAACTAAAATAGAAGTATTAAGGTGATTTGTAGAAGGGTGAATGAGGCTAGTTTGATAGGAGGTAGAGAGTGTGTATTTAGAAAAGTGTGTAGAGATATTTGAAATAAGAGGGTCATAGTAAATTCTCCAAAAAAGAGGAGTAATAGTTTCACCTTGATCAATACTATTTTTAATTGAGTAAAAATTTGTAAGACCAAGGTAGTAATAATATGATTAGTAAAGTCGAATAGAAGGTTGGTTATAATGTTGATAAGTTGTTGGGGCATTTGGATTCTGTATAGAGATTTTTAAAATAATTCAAAGTTAACTGAGTCATAGGCTTTGCTCATTGCCTGAGGGAGAAGCCAGAGTTGGTTTGAATTGCAGTTTGCATCCTCTATTATGTTGTTAAGAATGTAAATAGGTATGGAAGTAGAGTTATCAGGAAAAGCAACAAAGTTGAATAGTGAAAGAATATTATATTTAGATAAGGCAAGGTTGAGGCGATTAATAAGTAATTTGGCATATAACTTTTTAATATATTCTATAAGGCTAATAGTAATAGATCTAGTATTAGATAAGTTGCTATCGAAAATAGGTTTTTTGGAAATAGGAAAGATGCATCCTTCTTTCCATTGTTTGGGTATAGTTTGAGAAAGGAGGCAATGGTTAAAAAAAGAAGTTATAGTTGTAATAAAGTTGAAACCAGAATGTTTTAACATTTCATAGCTTATGCCTGATGGGCTACAAGCCTTGTTGTTAGGAAGTTGATTGATAGTTAATATAACTTCAGCCTTAGTAAAGTTGGAAAGAGTGTTGGAGTACTATGTGGGGTTAATATTATATTTGGGGTTATATTCTGTTTGCCATTCAGAGTTGAAGATATCTGAGTTAATATGTCGAGAAGCTGTCTAATTATCAAAGTGTTTTTGAATATAAGATTTGATAGTTGGAGGTTACTGATAATATCATTGTCTAGTCAGATATTATTAAATTTAACTAGATCTTTGTAATGATTGAGAATACTATTAATTATAGAGGTAGGGTGAGTTTGGAGTTTAGAACATTTCTTGTTAATGGCGTTAAAAATTTGTTGTCTAATTTCTTTGATATTTTTCATGTTGCAAGCATTAAAGAGATTTTTCTACTCTAAGTTAGCATCAGTAATCCAAGAAGTAAGGAGTTGGTGTGAACTAGGAAGTTGGGAATTATGTAACTGAGAAGCTTGATTAAGCAAAGAGATAGAGTTATTGAGATGGTAAGGAATAGGTGATTAGTGTTTTAGAGCATGTTTTGTTTGTCAAATAATATTTTCAAGTTTTTTAAGGTTTGAGTGTAAATGAGTAGTCTTGGAAAAAAATATATGCTGAAAATTACAGATAGTAAATTTTTTGTTGAGAATATGTTTTAAAGCAGCTGTGATTATACTAGTATGAATTTTATGCCAGGTAGTTTCAAGAGATTCTGGGGTGGGGGTTAAGGAAGGTGTGTTGTGAGAGTCAAAATTGGTGCTAACTTGGTTTGAGAATTCTTTCTATTTTGTTTTATTCATAGCCTTATAGTTAAAGACTTTTCTGCGAGTGCGTGTTTTATGTCTGTGTTGGCCCTGCAAAGCATATGGGAAAGACCAGCAAGAAATGAGAATTTTGTGGTCGCTCTGTGAGTTAGTATCTGTATCATCAATAGTAAAAGAATTAAGGTAAGTTAAGATAGTATGACAGGCCCAAATGAAATCAATTTCACTGCTAGATCTAGAATTGTGCTATGTAGGAGCAAATGAGGAGGTGTGTAAGGAGAGATTGTATATATTATTGTATATAAGAAATTGGAGAAGTTTGTATTTGATAGAAGAAGAGTGAATATTATTAGTAGAGCCTTTGAAGTCTCCAAGTACTATAGGGAGTATATTAAGAGTATAAGCATCTTGTATCTATTGGATGATTGTGTTCTGAGCTTGAAGCTGTTTGAGCTATTGTCACAAGGAAGGTATGTTAAGATGATATGAAATTTAAAGACATGTTTAAAGAAAAGGTCAATTGAGATAGCATAGCCTAGAACAGATTTAGTATTATATATATGAGGGGTTAAGAGTTGTGTATCATAATAGAGGTGCCAGCTTTTGAGCTATCTGTACAGGATTAAAAGTAAGTGTAGTGTGATATTTTGAGGGGTTTTAGGGTAAGACTATTGCTAGCAAGCTTGGTTTCGGTTAAGCAAATAATATCAAGGTTATTGAAGAGACAATAATGTTCCCAGACTTGCTGTTTAAAATTTTTGTTAAATCCTCGAATATTATGTATACAAATAGAGAGGTTAAGAGGAGAAGGAGAGTAAGTAGTTTGTATATCTGATTTAAGAGGAACATATCTGAACCAACGAAGTAAATCTTGAAAGGGAGAAATAAAATGATTTGGTATGTACTATTTGTATATTAATGAAGAGGGAGGGGGTAGGCCTCTGATAAAAATAATCAGGTGATTAATGACACAGCCCTAAGCTATTAATATCTCAAGTAGATAAGTTTCATTAGATAAGTATATGTGAGCTTTTTTGTAGTTGTTATCTTTTTCTTTTTTGTTAAGGATGGAGATTCTAATATAATAAGGTAAATAGTATGAAGGAAACTCCTGGAAAATATAGTGTAAAAAGGTGTAAATTGTTTGTAGGTGTTGAAATAGAGGTAGTTTATAATAAAAGAGAAATTTATTATAGCATGTAAGAAGTTCTATAGTTCTGATTGTTTCTGTTACTTGAGTAATTGTTTTATAAGAAAAGTGGTTTGGTACATAGTAATCTTTACTATGATATTCTTTTTTTGATATTACTTCATATGATGAGTATGATAAGTTAGAAAGTTGGTCGTTTTTGGTGTTTAGTGTAGTATGTGGATCATAGGGTTTAAAGATATTGAAGATAATACCACATAAGAATAGTTTTCTATGTCAGTCACCATATACCCAGCTTGCACAGTTCCGCAAGGATTAGCAACAATCAGGTTAGATGTCAGAGAGTTGTTTAATTCTATCTCTTCCAGGTAAATAGACTTATCTACCTGCCCACTTATATTATTTTTCTCTCTAACTACAAGGGGTGTATCTTTTAAAAAGGTGGTGGCTACATTAATGTAAGGTGTAGAAGACGTATTTAATAAAAAAGGGATTCATTATTAAAAAATAATAAATTTTCAATGGTTGATGGAATTTGAAAGATAAGGTTGTGTTTAGAAGAAATAATTTTTTTTGTTTTGGGGTATGTGAGTATTTAATAAAAAAGGGATTCATTATTAAAAAATAATAAATTTTCAATGGTTGATGGAATTTGAAAGATAAGGTTGTGTTTAGAAGAAATAATTTTTTTTGTTTTGGGGTATGTGAATTTTTTATAAAACTTTGTGAAATAGAAATAAGAAGGTTGTTGGGTAAGTGTAAGATCATAATAAGTAATAACTCTAGCTAGAAAGTCAGTACTAATAATATTATTGGTAAGTTTTTCTATAGCTTGTTCTTTGGATAGTTTATTAAGTTGTAAGTTATGTGCTGCTTTGTATTTATAAAGTGTTAGATATTGGTAAAAGAAATTATTATGGCGTTTGGTCGAGGTGTGTGTAAGGTTATTGTTAATATATTCTTTTTATTCATTGTCTGCCATTTTATCAAGGAGTTTGGTTGGGATAGGTTTAGAAAAGGTAGCTTCATATTCTGCACCAGTATCAAATATGTTTGTTTGAAGTGAAATTTGAGAATGGTCAATTTCTTTGGGATATTCTTTGTATGATTTGGATAGTAGATCTTTGAAGAGTTTGGAGGTATCATGTTTGTACTCAGATATATAGTTGCAATCTATATGTTTGCAGGTAAGAATATAATAATTAATATGTCTAAAACATTCATCATGGCAGTCTTTATAGCATTGAGGTTTGAGGAAGTTATCGAGTATGGGAGGTAAGAGTTTTTTGAAGTGAGAAATAAAGTGTTTGCGAATTTGAGATTTAAGGGTAGTTTCAACTTCCTCTTGGATGAGTGGAGTTTTAAATTGACGGTTATAGATAGGAAAAAAATCTTTAAACCAATTATTGAAATAGTCTAAGGAGTTTTTTAAAGATGGGATAGAGAATTGAGTATTAAAGAGATATGCTGGGAGGTTGAAAAGTAGTTGTATATTGAATTTGTTATTAGATTTAATGATAAGGTATTTTTTATTTTTGTTAGTGGATATAGTGTGGAATAATAATTTGTAAGTTTTAGGGCGAAAGTTAAGGTTGTCAGCAAATTTGTTATAGTCAATTGCTTGGTAATTATCTGAAAGATATAGGTGAAAGCAGGCTAGAATGAGACAGAATTGTAAGCAGTTTTCAGGTTTATATAGGGATAGTAGCAGGTGAAGCAAAGATTTATATATAGTTAAGTTTAGTAAAAGAAATAGTTGTGAATTTGGAAATAATTTTTTTAAAAGTATCTTTAAGAATATTAAATAGTATAGTTGCTTGTTGGTTGATAGAGGGGTTGATTTAAAAGATGTATTGGGTTAAAAAATCAGGTCTTTTGCCAGCCATAATACAGATAATATGGTAAAAACTTGCTTTAAGTAGTTGTTTGTTGGAAGATGAAGTTTTAATAGTAGAATCTAAATAGAAGTTATAAAAATGTTTTTTGAGCAAATTGTAGAGTTCTTGTAAAAAAAGTGTGTGTAATTTTGTATAAGGCTTCATTGTATTGGTAATAGGGAAGTTAAGGAGCCAGTCATAGGTAGGTTCAAGTTTTGTTCTAGGTTTGGGTTGATTTTGGATAGTTGTATTTAACTGGGTTGCTTGGGCATAGGATTATAATAATACTTTTAATATATGTTTATCATATATTTATTATATTTTTTTATTAAAATATTTTTATCATATTTTAATTATATAATAGTTATATAACTATTATATGATAATCATAAATAGCAAAAATTCAAGTTTCTGCTAAATAATTTGTAAATTTTTAGCAAATTATAAATAATTAAAGAATTAGAGTTCTGATATAGACAATTAGTGAACATAAATCACAAGTGTGTTCCTCAAACTTTTTTTTAGAGATTGTATAAATTTACAGAATTTATACTATAGTTTTAAAAAATCACAGAATTTGCAACATAAATACAAAAAATCTTTGTATAATTTTATATAAACAGGCTTATGAAGCAGGCAGAATTCAGGGTCAGTCACAGCAGAAAATCAGTGGCCCTAACCCGATATTCAATACTGATTACCTGATTATGTGACATCATGAACTGAGTTTATAAATCTTACATTTTTGGAATTAAGAAAGTAAAACTATAGAACAGAGATAAAGATTTCTGCATTCATGGAATTTTGCAGAAAAATCATGGAAATAGCTAATAAAAATTGTAATTTTGGCTGAGATTTAGATTCCTTGCTTAATATAATGCTGGTTGACATTTAATTTTGGCCAGAATTTACAACTATAATACTGGCCATTTTATGTAATTCTGGTCAGATTACAGAATTTTTGCAGAATTATTATTTTGCACAGATGGAATTGTTATTTTGTTACTGCAGAAAATTATTGTCCTGCTATAATAATAATAATAAGTATTGTAAAACCAGTTACGCTATAGCAAGACCCTACTAATCTTAAGACCCAGACAAATCTTTACAGCCTTTTTCTGTCTACCAATTCAAGGTTAAGAAGTCTTGGGACAATTAGTTGGTTAGTTTTAATTATCCCCAATTAGCCCACATTTTCTTAGTATGCATGAAACCCATCTCTAGTTTCATCAATCATCAATTATCTGTAGTTTTGTCTATAGTTTTATTATTCATTTATAGTTTTGTCATTTGTCTATAGTTTTGTCATTCATCTGGATTTCATCAGACAAAACCAGAGACAAATAAGTTTTGTATATGCAAAAATAGCTTTGTTAGGCATCACTACTCATGGCCAGTGTTAGAGATCTGAAAAAAGATTTTTGTATTTTGAAAACATAAATTTATAATTTTATGTTCTTAAATTTTTAGTGTTCTTAATGATAAAAAAAAAAAAAAAAAAAAAAAAAAAAAAGAAATTATATATTTTCTATATATTATATAAGAACATAAATTATAAATTTTATGTTCTTGTTGGTTCTCAAAAGAGAACATAATTTTTAAATATAACGTTCTCAAATTTTTTTAAATGTTCTTGAGAACATTGAGAACATTAGATATTTAACACTTCTTGTGACGTAATCCAGAGCTCTATTTGACCCTAATAACTCGGACCAAGTCTTCCACGTCTCTTTCGTGCCTACCACCATTAGGGTTCAGTAGAGTTCAGTAGTTTAGAGTATTTTTAGATCAATTTTAGTGTTAGTTGATATCCGTATTGCACATATTCTGTGATTCCGGATTAGTTCCCACGTTTACACTTGGTGGTGATTATAATTCAAAGCTAAAACACAACCAAAAAGACCAAAGGCTCGAAAGAGGGCGTGGAAGATTTGGTCCGAGAACCAAGGATCCTACTGCCACTAGGATCCTCGGAGTTTGTTATTAGATGGTCTTTTTTATTATAACATTTCACTTCTTTTCAAATACATGAAGTCAAAGGTTATTTATATATTACAGATAACCTTGGGGCTTTGCTACAACGATTAGAATCTCTAACTAATATGACTATTTAAAGTATCGGGGGAAT
>CAJVPY010004220.1:0-12903 GCA_910591965.1 Dentiscutata erythropus | reverse complement strand
TTTTTCTATTAAATGAATAACATAACTCATTTTTATAAAAAATGTAGATCTGCCTTATTTCTATTGACGGCAGCCCATATAATATTGGACGTTGCTATGAAAATGGAATAGGAGTTGAAAAAGATATAAAGAAAACATTCGAATATTATCAAAAATCTGCAGACATGGAACAAGCTGATGGAACATATGCCGTTGGATATTGTTATGAAAATGGAATAGGAGTTGAAAAAGATATAAAGAAGGCATTCGAATATTATCAAAAATCTGCAGGTATGGGACATATATATGGAACATATAATTTTGGATGTTGTTATGAAAATGGAAAAGGAGTTGAAAAAAACAAACATAAAGCATTCGACTATTATCAAAAATCTGCTGATATGGGTAATACTGATGGAATAAATAATGTTGGTCGTTGTTATTATAATGGAATTGGAGTTAAAAGGGATAAACATAGGGCATTCAGTTATTATAAAAAATCTGCTGATATGGGTAATGTCTCTGGAATAAATAAAGTTGGTAATTGTTATCAGAATGGGATTGGAGTAGAAAAGGATACAAATATAGCATTTAACTGGTATATGAAATCTGCAAAGATGGGTGATGCCACTGGAATAAATAATGTACGTTTATGTTATTTATTTGGAATTGGTGTAACTAGAGATTTGCCACTAGCTAATTATTGGTAAGTGACGACTATATAAGTATATAAGTTTTATGTTATATTTATTGCAAGTTTATTAATCCATATAAATAGGAGACGAAACAAATTTGAACTAAATAATTTTGATGATGATTTAAAAGAAATATTGAATGATGAAAGAAATCATGAAATATTATCGATTCCTTACAATGAATTCAAAAATGTCAAAGAAATTGGTAAAGGTGGATTTTTGACAGTATATAGTGCTGAGTGGTCCCGCGGCAATTTTGTAAAATCGAAAGTTGCCCTTAAATCATTACATAAAACAAATTATGATGAATTTATAAATGAGGTAATTATATTATTATTTAAATTATTCAATTATATGACTAATTTATTTAACCAGTACAAAACACATAACTAATTTATTTGATTAGTTTAAAGCATATAGTAAAATCGGATACGAAAATCCTTCATTTTTAAAATGCCATGGAATAACACAACAACCGGACTCCAAAGAATATATCCTTGTCTTAAAATATGCATCAAATGGTTCTTTACGAGATAATCTTCAAGGTGTATCTCAAATAAAATGGAAACATAAATTAAAGCTATTAAATGATATTATTTCAAATCTTGAAGCAATCCATTCTCAAGGTTATGTTCATCGGGATCTGCACAGTGGAAACATTTTACAAGACGATTTACATAACGCGTATATTTCTGATCTGGGACTATCAAGACCTGACTCTGAACAAAAGAAAGGTGGGATTTGTGGAATTCTACCATATATTGCCCCAGAAATTCTAACGAGTCAACCTTATACTACAAAATCAGACATTTATTCGTTTGGAATAATAATGTGGGAAATCTTATATGGGATGCCTGTATCTTATTATCATAAATTTAGTAAACAACAGCTTCAATTAGAAATCTGTTATAATTACTTACGACCACCAATTAACAAAGAAGCTCCACAATGTTATATAAATCTGATGAAAGAATGTTGGAATAAAGAACCTGAAAAACGTCCATCAGCCAAAAAACTCTGCGAAATTTTTGTGAAATGGCAAAATGACAAAAATATTTTGTCAGAATTGAAAAAATCAAAAGTAAATCTTGAAAATATTGAAAAATCATATGCAGGTACATTTAGTGGTGGAAGCAAGTTTATTTCCTTTACTGAATCAATTCCAAGTATTGATAGTGGATTACCAAATTTGAGAATCGATGAATTTTATCCTGACAGTTACGAAGATATTATTTGATTTTTTTTTTTATAGTATGTTTTATAAAGTCGTGTAAGTCTTTTTCTATATGCACAGCAAAACACATTTACGAACATCTAGATTTTGTTAACACCAAAATATTGATATTTATTGGTGTTAACGAAATAATTTTCACTACTCATTATGTAGTTCAATTCAAATATTCGAGATCTTCAATCTTTTCATTAGGCAATAAATGTTACAAAATCTAGCGTTAGTTCAATTTGGATAGTTTGATATTTATCCATCATAAAATAAAAACAAAAAACAAAAATAAAATACAAGTTTAAAAATATAATGTGAATGATACAGTACTAATCTTTTTTACCACATAAAAGACCATTTAAGCATTCAACTAAATCTGTTGTATCATAACGTGCTTCTTTTGGCATTCCAACAAGTTTTAAAATACCATCTACAACAACAAAAAAACGGAATGGCCATGGTGAATACAATTTTAAGAAATTATCATCCATTGTATCTGTTAGTACAGGAATTTCCAATTGAGTATTTTTAATCATCTGACGTGCAGCAGCTAAACGATCAGACAATGTACGATGCTCCTTGACATTTACAATGTTACCAATGGGCCAAACATCAGAAGCATGTGCTTCTTTAATTTGAATCATATAAAAATCTACATGTGATTTGTATAGATTATATACATCATTGAGTACATGAGATATGTACCGGTATAAAGGACAAGTATACGATCCACCAAGAAGAACAAGAGGCCGTCCTGATTTACAAAGTGAACGTAAATGAACTAATGTTGGTGAATTGGTATTACCGTTACCAATTAATGATGTAAAAATTGAAGAATCTAGTGGAACCAAGGGACAATCTGGTGCTGGCATTCCTTCAGTTAGATTCCCGATATTAGCAATATTATTGCGAACATATACTTGAGTTGTACGGAATTCAGGATCATCTTGATAATAAAAAAAAAAAAAAAGACACTATAATTAAATATCAATTGTAAAAAAAAACAGAAGGTGTGCATTCCTTACCTGGATAAAGCTGTGGTGCACGTCGCAACAATTCTACTGCCTCATCTGAGTATCCAAAGTCTCGAACCAACTCATATTGCATTTGATCAGTAACATCCATCCAATCCTTACCACACGTAGGATCATTCCCAGCATTAAAATATTTTGCTTGCATTTCATGCGAAAACCTTCGCCGCTCTTCTTCACGTAGCAGAGCTAACAACTTCTCTTTCGTATCTGGTAATATTGGAGAGATAGTAACAGAAGCAATAGAAGCACTATTTGGAACTTCCTTTGGATCTAGAGGATTCAAGATTTTTAGAAAATGATGCTGCTTATTATGAAGCAGGTTGGACTTTGTAATACAGTTAAAGCACAAGTCATAGTCAGAGCATTCGGAACATTTATATCTATAAATAGGGAAAAAATATCAGTAAGAAAAATTGATATTTTCAATATTTTCAAACAAATTAAATACAATGAATATTAACCTCACTCCTTTCCATTCACGTTTACCGCAATAATTACAAAGAATGCCAGCATGAATTCCGTTTTGTAGACGTTCTTCAGGAGTTAGCATATATTTAGTAAGCAGCGGCAATGCATCAAATTCTTTGCGACCACTGGTTTCTTGAAACATGCCACCACGTAATCTAAGCACGAGATGAAGCGTAGACTCTCTTGGGATATAATAATCTGACACGGTACGCCCATCATCTAATTGAATGCCAGCAAAAATGAGGCGTTGCTGATCAGGTAGAATTCCTTCCTTGTCCTGGATCTTTTGTTTAACTTGATCAATGGAGTCACTCGACTGTACATCTAAGGTTATTGTTTTTCCGGTTAGTGTTTTCACGAATATCTGTCCATAAGAATATGGTTTATATTGAATAAAACTAAATGTGGACTCATCATTAATTTTGTGATTTGCTAAGGTCACCGAAGAAACACTGTCATTATAACGTAACATTCCTCCGTTATTAATAGAAAAATACGTTCCTTGAAAAGAGGAAATGTTTTCTTTATCTTTGATCATGTGCATAACTCGTTCGATAGTGTAATTTTTATTCACTCCCAGCTTAATGATTTTTCTGTCCGCTAATTTTACATTGATCATTATTATTCTTTCATCATATTCTAAATTCAACGTAGACTTTTCTTCGATTTTGTAGTATGACAAGGTGTGATTATCATACAATTGATCCTTAAAATAAAGACATTGTTGGTCAGAAGAAATGCCTTCTTTATCTTGAATCATTTGCTTAACCTCTTTAATAGTGTGATCTCTCCTTGCTTTTAACTCTATAATTTTTTCGTTCATTATTTTCACATAAATCTTTATAATCAATGATTTAATATCTAGATAAAGTATGGACCCTTTGTGAATTTTGCAATACTTAAGGTTAAGATAATCTCTAGTTGTTTTCCATTAAAATTAATACATTGTTGGACAACGGAGATGTTTTCTTTATCCTGAATCATTAATTTAACATCGCGAATATTATAACTAGACATTGGATTAAGCTCTATGGTCTTTCCAGTATTTGTTTTCAAATAAATAATAATTTCATTAAATTCTAGAAGCAATGTAGATTCATTTTGGATGTTGTAATATGATAGGGTATTAGAAGAAATTTTTAATTCAATGCCATTAAAATTAATGCGTTGATCTTCAGGGGAAATTCCTTTTAGATCCCGTATCATCTCTTTAATCTGAATAATTGTATCGCTCCAACGTACTTTTAGTTCTATTCTTTCAGTAGGAGTTTTCAGGTTGATTATCATTGAACTTCTTTCTTCAGTTGGTGTAGAATTAAAATCCGACCAAGAAAGTTGTATTGAATTTTTACAGATACTATCTACTGCCTCCTTCCTAAGTTAGAAATGTTATAATTCATTATCTTTGTATATGTATTTATTTTTTTTCGGCATATAAAAGTTTCATAGTAATCGAATAGTCATATTACTGCATTAAATATTTACCTTTATTCCTAGCTCTTCAAGTGTATCGGTAAGCTGTATGTCCTTATCATGGTACAAAAGCTTACAGGACTGGATCATGAGCGGTCCAACACACTCTAAAAAGTTACTCAATAATGATCTACCAGTCGTATGCTTGGTCACATTAGCTACATAAATAGAACCTGTAGTGTTTTGAAGACGGATAGGAAAAATAGGAACGGAGTCAAGCAAAGTGGTCAAAAGCATTTTGAGACGCTGTTTTCGCAAAATTGTCCCTTATATCCGGAATCAGGATAAATAAATTTAGTAATTTATATGGATGTTATGCAAAATACCACAAAACTTTATTTTGGTTCCTATATCGTAAATGATCAACAGGGTAAGGTTATACACACGTCACTCTGGAAAAAAAACGCCTTGTCAAATTTAATTTAATATATGGGGTCTTTGCCTTGAAAATCGAGTTACGGAATATAGTAAATCATATGCCCCATACTTGATTTTCAAAGCAAAGACCCCATATACGCTGTTCTTATGCCTAATCTCACCCTAACACTAACCTTAATGTTAACTTTAAATATCTTTTATTTGATTGTTTTTGACTTTCACGTTTCACCTGATCTCAAAATCTATTGGCTGATGCGTATAATTTTGAGTGATGCTTTTTGGCATAGTTCGATTTCCTATGACAAATTATTTAGGTTGCGCACAATGATTATGACAATAGTTATGCATAGATATAACCGTTACTGTTATTGATAAATTGTTAGAAAATTTTATTATATGATGATTATGATATGTACTACTTAATTGCTTGACTATATGAATGAGTAAATTTATTCCAAATGTAAGTTTTGAATTTTACTTGATTATTAATTATCCAATCTAAATTTTGAAACACACTATAAAAAATTCTTGCCACATTTAAAGGATATAACTTAGTATGTTCGTATAGTTGACAAATTTCATTTGTTATTTTTTTTAAATACGTATAGCATTATGTGATGCAATATCGTGAAGTTTAAAGTGCAATACTATGAATTCTAACACGAATCACGAGTTATAAACCAACCGACAAGATTCATTTTACAGTATTGACGCGGTAGATTTGGTTGACACGTGTTTAGTAGCACGGGGTCAGGATCGGGTTCGTGTAACTTACGCGTTGCATGATCGATGATCAAGTAATATAAATAGAACAATGGTCTTTATTAATTAGAAAAAGTTTAGTTTTAGAGAGAGAGAGGATAGGAAAGTCTTTAATAATAAAAGAAACGTCTAAAGCATAAACTGTGTGTGTTTAACATATCACTTTGTACGTGGTATATGTGTGGAAGTATCTGGTACGATACTCCAGTCCTCGTTATTAAGCAAAGCGAGTCTTTTAGTAAGATTCAATTGAGTAAAACCCCAGACGTCGGAAACACTTCGACAAGTATTCCCGAAATTTAAAAGCGATCTTAAAAAATCATGATTGTTTGATTTAAAATTGATTTTAAATGGATTAATACATTCTGACATACGTTTTATAATGACAATATGGCTTACCGAAAATGTGTACAAGGTTGTGCTCCGGATAAGCATGTGACAGTTCAAAAATTTTTATTAATAGATTCGTTAATTACTTAATAAATTAATGAACCTTTCTAAAAGGAAACAGGTTTAAATATTTTATTTTAATGAGAATAATTTTATTTTTATTCAATAAGCTTCTTTTATATATAGTCGACTTATATAAAAACTCCCTATAACGAACTCTGAACATATAGAACTCAAAGTTTCAAATTATATACAGTAATAGTTATAAAACGCTTTGGATCTTTAATAAACATACGGTTACAATTTTTTAACTAAATTTTTTTTCAGACTGTCGGTTCGTTATAGAAGGGTTTACATTATTTTTTTTATGATAATGTTATAATAAAGTAACGCTAAATATTAAGTGAAGACTAAGAATTTTTTCCTTATTCATACAAATAAGAATCGATAAATTATTTAAATAATAAAGAACTTTTAACAGATAAACTAGCTCTTTTATTTGTGAACGTAAAGCTTAAAATTTTTGTCTAAGAATAAAAATGATAAGATTCTAGAAACTTTATTATTTATTTACTTTGTAAACGAATATATAATATTAACATAAGTCTTTAATGAATTGAATTAAAACGATAATAAGCTCGATAGTTATATTAAAAATCAAATTAAGTTATTCTTCAATCTATGAAAATTATAGAATGACTCTGATCGATTAATAATCAACAAGATTCGTGACTGACGCAGAACATTAACTATAGACTAAGAAAATTATCTCAAGTATATGGACATAGCAGTATATTTATATTAAAATTTATACTTTGTGGAAGTTCTCCACTGAAAAAATTCTATAATCTTTGCAATTATAAATATTTTCAATAATATTTTTAAGAATGCTGATGTCAAAATAACAATCAGAAGCGGCAGTTCTGGCTTTAACTGAATTTTAGTCTTAACATTAATGTTTTAAAATTTTTTTTAAAAACATGGTTTAAACAAACCAAACAACAGTTTAAACCGTCTTTTTTTCATTCTTAGTCCATGCTAAAATATACCAAACCTTCCCTATAAAAAAAAAGTCCGTTATAGTTCCACTTTATAAATAAAAACTCCGTTAATTTGAGACCTTTCTGGAATTCTTCCGAATTTTGCGTGTAAGTCCTTGTAATTTCCATAAAAATTTCAGGAATATGATACATTTCTGGAAATAATATGGAAAATAAATACAATTGAATTTTTTTTACAGGCCTTTATTCACTATATATGAAAAAGTATAATAAAAATTTAATTTCCGGTTCTATAGTAGTAATCTTTTTAACCTTAATTCTTTTACATTAGGTACATGGAATGAAAATATTTAAAAACAATAATGGCGAAGGTAGATAACCCCTTAACATAATGTAGAAAAAAATTATGCTTTAATACAAATATAAAATGGATTGTTCTGAAGAGATACACTTATCAGATTCTAAGTCTGAATCTGAACTATCCAGACATGCAAAATAAAGCAGTGGAAAAAGAAGGCTTATCCATTGAAGCACAAACATACTTTTCAGGAACCTTTGATTTTGCTAAATATGATTACTATATAATAAGAATGTAATTAAAATATAATTAAAATATTTTTATTCTGTTAAATTACTATTAATAATCTTATTATCATATTGTTAAGTGTTAAGATATTAGTAATATTATTTAATTATTTAAACAGATTACTATTATATATTAATAAATTATATCGTAGCTATATGATAATTATATGTAGCTAAATTTAAAGATTTCTGCTAAGTATATCCAGTTTATGGAATGTAGTCTTTCAAATAAGCTTGAATGATCAATTAAAAAATTAATAAAACAAGTAAATAAAGATCATTAAATAGATCTCTAAATGATAATTAACAACTTTATGAAAATATAGCGATTGTTAAAATAATTAAATTGCAAAAAAATATGTGACTAACATTATAAAGTGGACCAGGCAATTCTTCATTATTTAATAAGAAAATCTGAATTTGAGTATAAGTTACAAATCAAAAACATTGAAAATTACACTAATATAAAGTTACCGACTAAAAATCTTTCTACTTTAGCGAAAGGTTTATCTTCATTTGAAGGTTTTACCGAATGTAATGTGGGAAAAACTATGAGTGCATTAGTATATAAAGCAGGGCTAATTTGCTTTTTTTATGTATTTGAACATATTTGTCAAAGTATAATCGAAAAGATTGATTTATTATAAATTAGGTGTGTTTTTATCAATTTAAACCTCTAGGTTTCGCCTAATAACTATAAAAGGATGACTTTTACCAGTTCTTGGTGTTTTAGGAGAACTTGTTATGGTTGTTAGCTGTAAAGAGTAGATTTAGAAGCTAATTTCAAAAAAAATAGACTTTAACCTATAATTAGAATACTTATATATCATAGCATTACAACATTTAAACTAGATACAAGTTAAAACGGAGTTCTTGTGAAAATTTTCATTGGTAATTCTCAATCATTTTTAGATTCAAAATTTATATTTTTATAAAGTTAGATTTCGAAGAATGTTTGAGACCGTAATTCAAAAAAAAAAAAAAAAAAAGAATAAAAAAATTCTTACTCCCAAAAAAAACCACCAAAACACAAATGATAAGATGATAACCTATATCTGCACCTTCCTAAGTCATGTTACAAACCACATATTTTGTATAAATAATTTAAATATTAATTTGAGAATTTACTCAAAATTCTATACTAATCGATTTACTAATATATTCAGAAAAAATTGTGAGTAACAAATAGCCTGCTAGAATATACATCTTGAGAGTGTATTTGTTTAATCGATTCTGGTTTAACCTTATTAGCTTCCAAAAATCGTATTTTGATTTCATTATCATCCACCTGATCTATTTCATCTAACCAACGAGTGATTATTTCAATAATTTCTGTTGCGGTAGGTCTTCTATCAAAATCTTTATCCATACATTTCATAGCAAATTTAATATAACAATCAGGTCCTAAACATTTAGGTCTTGTTCCTTCGATAATTCTTGACACAAGATCATCATTAAACGGAATTCCATCAAATGCTCTTTGTCCGGTCGAAATCTCTTCCCAATAATTCCAAGACTGTAAATATCTGATGCTTTAGTATATAATTGACCCATCAAAACTTCAGGCGCTATATACGGTAGAATTCCACAAATTTTCCCATCTTTTACTTTTTTTGAAAGTCCAAGATCAGTAATATACACATCATGCAAGCTACTTCCTTGCAAAATATTTCCGCTGTGTAAATCTCTGAGAACGAGTTCCTGTGAATGAATCGACTCTAGAACCAAAGCTATATAGTGCAAGATACCCAATTTATCTTTCCATTCCAATTGTGAAACTTGTTCAAGATTTTGTCGCAACGAACCTACTGCTGCATAATCCATAACAATAATATAGTCACCATAATCATTTCTTGACACTCCCTTACATCCCGGATTCACGTATCCAATTTCACAGTGATTTTTCAACTCCTGGATAAATTCTTGCTCACTTTCTTTTGAATCTCGAATCACTTTAAGCGCACCACCTTTCCACGCACTATTAATTCTATCGTACCAGCGTGCAGAATATACATTTGCAAATCCACCCTTTCCCTCTTCTTCGATATCTCTGAACTCATTATAATCAATCCAAGATAATTTAAATCTCTCATCGTCTAATATTCTTTTAAGTTCAGGATTAATATTATCAGGTGATATATTAGTTTTCAAAAGGCTTATATATTTCCAGAACCAATAATTTGCGCTTTGGATATCTTTCTTTGTACCGGTACCTCCTCGATAACATAGAGCAAGATTATACATTTCACTTTTATTACACATACTAGCAGATTTTTCATAGTATTCAAATGCTTTAGTATAATCTTGATCAACACCCTGTCCATAATTATAACAAACACCGACACAATTCATTGCAGTAGCGTTAGCTAAGTCAGCAGATTTCTTATGATAATCAAATGATTTCTGGTAATTTATCTCTACTCCAATTCCATAATTATAGCAAAGACCTACAGCATCGCAACTGGATTTCCTAACTCAGCTGTCTTTCTCAACGCCAATACCATGTTGATAATTGTAACCAAGTTTACGAAGTTGTTTAGAGTCCATTTTTTTGAAGAAGGAACAAAAAATTTAATGCATATATAAAATGAAAAATTAAATTGCCTGGAGTGCAACGGAGACATTTTATGTTTAGCAAAGCAGTACAAAAGTTACGTTAATAAATACGTTTTTGATTGGTTGGCTTATATCATTACATCGCAACGTATTTTGAACCTTTTTTTATATTTGTCAGCATGCATATTTGTATTCTAGTGCAACAAAACTAATTAAGAAAAATGTGCGGCTGATAATATTGCTATAGCCAATATTGATATTAATCCACTAAGTCCTGATGCATTACAACCCTGATTTTTGTAAAAAATAAATCTATCATATGATGGAAGCTTATCAAAATTTATTAATAGAGATGTCATAAAAAGCTACAATGTAACCTTGCTACAGTTGTGAGTAGCAAAAATAGTATTTTGTAAATATGATTTATCACATTTTATTTGCAGAAAGCTACTAAAAGTATTAAAATATCGATTTTAATGAACAGAACTTTATTACACGTAATCATAAATTTTAATTTAAGACCTTTTTTTTAATCATAATATTAATTCTCATGGTAATTTCATTAAGGTGAACTGGCTGAAGTGAAGGAATGTCTAAAGAATAAATATTGTGAAATCTAAATTCAAGAAAAATATTAATATCAATTATAGATGAAGAACGTTATAGATCTAACGTCAAGATATTTTAATTTCCTATTGGCAAATGTAGATTTACGGATTGTGGGCAATGATGCATTTTTGATACACTTAAACTAAGGATCAGTTCGTGTAGCCCTGATTAAAAAATTTGTCTGCTTATTAATGGTATTTCATGTTGCAGAAAAAGATATTTGTAATTATTGTATTATGGCAATACCGTCTTGATGAACAAATTGATGTATAAAGATTATGATGATAGTAAATTTGATGAAAACAAGCACACAGATTTCAATACCTTTTAGGACAGACACTCCTACGTCAGTCAATTTCATACAAATCAGGATAAGTAAGGTTGATATAGAATAAATCATTTTCAATAACTCAGAATACCGTAATTAATGAAAATAAAAATTCTAAACCTCTTAGCACAAGATGCATAACTCCAGAATCTGTTACATTTATAAGTCAGACAAGCCCATTTTAACCAACGGCAATTCTATAAAAAAATGTATAATAAGATTTAAGTCACTCTAAAAAAGTAATTCCTAAAAACAAAAATATATTAGAAAAATCTCCAATTCTTCTTATTGATTCGGAGATTTGTACTCTATAAATGTAAAATTGATTATTTAAAATTTTAAATATAATTATCACTAAATAAAAATTACCTTTTGTCATTCATTTCAGTCCAAATTGATCAACGCTAATGGTTTCTATTAATATAAGCACAATAATATTTTTAAATTGGCATATAATTTTAATTATACCTTGGTTAAGTACACCTTTTTGCGTTTTTTTTTTTAAAAAAAATTATATCTTGGTCGCAATGTTGTGTCCTGGATAAATCTAACAATTTTAAATATTGAAAACTAGAAGTTTTTTTTAGTACAAGTAGAGGTGTTAACCATACATTACTAAGACTGAGAAATTGAAGATTCTGCAATGCTGTTATAAATAGAAAAATGATATAATAGAAACTTTTAATCAAAAATTTATTTAAATATTTGCGTTGCAAATCTGTGAAGACAGTCATCCTGGACAGCATAACAAGTTTAAATCTGCCAAAGTAGTTGCAAAGGTGTATTCGGCGAAGAGAGTACACAGACTTTCATAGTCACACTTGTCTTTGACAGAGTTAATGGTCTTAATTCTCCAAAGTCTAAAATTTTGTATAAATACACGCCTGAATACTTGTTTTTGTTAAGCATTCCTATACCAAAAAATAATAATAAATAATTAATAAATAGTCAAACCTTTAGAGAAAGGTAAGGTACGAACTCAAATCCGACAGCTCATGACATTAAGATATTCGAAATGCTGAAATCTGTAATTTTATATCATAATAATATTAATAAACAGACCACTTTTATTTTAAAAAGTTGATAAAAAAGTTTTTTTACGTTATAAACATCTGAGCCTATTATCATCTATCAGCCATAATTACATAGGCTGCAAAAAAACATTGGTATCGCTATTTATTACAAATAGAGATGGAAAAAAAGCGCATTTTATAATAACATGCGCACGATATAAAATGCGCATGATATCGCATGATATAATTATTTTTAATTTTATATTTTCCCTCCGGAAAATATCGGATATTTGCCAATAAGTTTTCCCGACCCTTCTCATCTTTATGTTGATGCATTTTCTTTTCGGAATTTTTCAAAACTTCTGCATTCCTATTTCTTAATTTTGCCTGGCATTATACACCTTGGCCTA
>CAJVPY010004219.1:0-12904 GCA_910591965.1 Dentiscutata erythropus | reverse complement strand
AAGTCAAATTATCACGTGTGTATTATAATTTGGCTAAATTTATAGAAAATTTTGGATTATAGGCAAAATTATGGATTATAATTCTCAAAAATCCAAAATTTATGGATATTTTTGGATAACCCCTGAAATTTTGGATTATCTTCAAAAATTATGGAAAGTTATGGATCCATAATTTTCCGGGTCCCTGTAGTCAACTTAGGGTGATGAATTTAATAAAAAAATCTGATTGGCTAGTTTGATCAAACAGACCAATCAGATTTCCATTGATGTAAGTGTTTATAAATAATTTATCATCATCAGATCTGCAAAAATTATGATGTTATTTGTTTTGATATGATGTCGAAAAAAAACTATCTTATTCGAGCAACATTTAGCAATTGTGTCTCATTTACAATTATATAATTAATAAAACTGGTTTAAGTTAATCAAATCTAAAAGTGGTTTTACACTTAATACAGCAAATAGCTTTTAACATAAACCGACTTGCAGCAAAAACTAGTTTTGTAATGTTCAGAATAATTTTATAGTCCAAGTTTCATCAACTTTGTTGTAACATATGATAGTAGTACTGTATCTAATTTAAAAGGTTGTAGTTTCTCTGATTGAACGAATAATCGCTCTATTTCTTGCTACGTAAATTCTCCATCTTAACGTTTACTATCATCAACATCTTCGAAAATTTTTGCTACGATTACAAGTGCCTTTTCGCATATACACTTGTAGACCGGTATTGGTGCAAAAATGTCATACCAATTTTGTAGAGCGAACCCCAATACAAAGACAAAAGAATTATCAACCACAAAGAATTCAGAAGTTGGTGCCAATAATTACAGCATGCTGTATCTTACTGTATTTTCTGGCTTCTGATAACTCCAATTATATTAAGTAAAGTTCATTAGTTTGTCTTTATATTATATAAAATTTCATCCTTTATTTTTAACTTACAGATAATTGTTTTTTTTTTTTTTTTTTTTAAATTAGAATCAAGACAAAAGAGAAAAAAGTATTTTTAGAAGAAAAAATCAATAAAAAGAATTGAGGACGATATTACAGATCAATAACAGCAAGGTTGTAGCAACAAGGTATAGCAAAATATCAAGAGGTAAAATACTAATTTGTTAATTTGTGTTTATTTATTTTTTATAATTATTTAATTTTAGCATTTTTAGTGGGAGTTTGGAACTTATAGTCGAGGAACTAACAATTCTACTGCATGTAATGCACCTGGTTGGATTTACTTATTTCTGCAAGTGATACAAATCATGTGAAATAATAAATATTTATTTGTTGTTATTTTCACTAATAACGCATTAGGGTTAGAGCTGTGATAAGGCAAACTATATAGTAAAATTTAGCAAGGAATTTTTTTAATTAGATTTTTTGAGAAAGTCTTCGATTTCACATTACACAAAGGTTACACCTGATCTTGCGATCTACATAAAATTTTTCTTTTTTTGAGTTTGTATCACTTGCAGAAATAAGATATGTCACCTGGTCTTCATTTCAAGTTAATATTCCAGTTTCGGAAGTTTTTTGGGATCACCAATACCGGCTGTAATTGGATATACACCCTCTCTCAATCACTGCTGTTAATTTTAGCATTGATTTGTACCAAATTCAACAATTAGTCTTGAATGAGCAAAATATACATAGCTGCCAAGAGACATATCTTAACACTTATTATAAATGTAAATGCTCTAATTCATATATTAATTTATATCTCCAGTTGTTAAGGAACAAATTTTTAATGATTGACAAATTTATTATTTTCCAGTGGTTAAAATTTTAAAACTATAAGCGCCATAATGTAAAAAATAAGATAAACTGAGAGAAAAAGAAACGAAGGTCCAATCAACTTATAATGACATAGTGTCACGGTCAAGATCGGTTCTCCGAAAGAAGTTGGGTCTCATAGATCAGTCGGGACAATCATGCGGATAAGAATCAATTGAAGATCAATTGATGCGCATGAGGAAAAAGGAAAAATGATCGATTCATTATGTGATTAAGATGATGTAATTAATTAAAATTAAAATGTGTATATAAGAAGATCGAAAAAATAAAAGAGAGTGCAGCTAGATTCTCTTCCGCGCTTAAGAAAAGAAAAAAAAAAAAAATTACCTAATGTCACTTTCTTTCGCTCATAGTCAAAAATAAACAAATATTCTTGCAAAAAACAGTTATACAATACCCTTATGAAAAGACATGATAACCTTGGTGATTTAAACAATTCTTACTCGTGGTCAGGTAGGGCCGCGACACAGCGAAATCCCTTGTATTATAAAGGTGCTAACATAAGAGTAAAATTTACTTCTGGCAATATAAATTAGACGCATGAACCGATGCCGGCTCTTAATTAATACACTTGCCAATAAATTAAGAGACATATTTGCTGATCGTTACTAATATGACCAATTGAATTTCAGGATCAGATGTAATATAAAAATTGCATAAAAAAAACAGGAAACCACCTTCTACGGCCCAATTAAAATTCTTTACCAATAAAACACTGCATTATCTAACCCTAACGCAACTTTTACTTAGAAAACATAAAGCCTTAGCCATGGCGAAAAAAAAGTGCCTGGTCACGTGCCATGGGTCATTATTTCAGACCAATCTATTCATATACACAGACATGCGTACCCTATACTTTGAACGAAGATATCTCAGTAATTACCCATCCAAAATCGATGAAAATTTAATTCTATAATTTGTAGAATTAATATAAAAAATTTTCATCGATTTTGGACAGGTAGTTATTGAGATATCCTCGTTTGAATTTGCGGCTAAGTTAAAAATTTTACCCGTCGGCAAATATTAATAAAATCTTGTCCTCTTATTTTGCATTTTTTTCGAACCAGTTGGCAAACTCTTGACTGTATTTAGCTTTTTTATTATTATTATTATTAGCGCCTACTCGTGTTCTGTATTAAAAAGGCCCATTTTGACAATTTTTTTATTTGATTTTTGAATAGATATATATTCAATAAAAAGTTTGCTATAAGTTACCAAAGCCAATTATATAATAAAAAGATTCACAAAAAGAACTTGAAATAGTACTCAAAATTGTTTATATGTTTATTAAGAAAGCTCAACTTCTGTTCAGAACTTTTTTTTATTAATTGGCAAGAACAGTCTTTGGCATAAATTTTTGTGCAAACTAAGCATGTTACATATTGGACATTGAGAACTTAATATAACATTAATCGAACAATGTGCTGTAATAGCAATGCAAAATTTTTTATCTCTGTATAATGATGCAGAAAATACCTATTCACTTTCCTGGTCGCTCTTGATTAGCATTTGTTTTTTTTAATGTATCAAAAAAGTCACTTGAAACAATGTGATGCAAGCCGGGAAAATGAATAGGTGTTTTCAGCCCTGCTCCGAAATCGAATTTGGCCGAATAGTTATCGGCAGATTTTTTAGGGTGTCCCAGAAATTATGAAAACGACAGTAATTCTATGAATTAGTAGAATTAAAATAAAAAAATTTTCATTGATTTTGCCGAGATATCCTCGTTCAAAGTTTAAGACGATTATCAAAACAAGATTGCGGCTAAGTTTTTTTTTAAACTTTGAAATTAAAATAAAATAAAATAATCCATCGATTTTAGGTAGGTAGTTACCAAGATATCCTCGTTCAAAGTTTGAAGAAAACTTAGATGTAGTTTGATAATCGCCTTAGCTTTTTCCAAACTTTGAACGAGGATATCTCGGGAACTACAATGCCTATTAAAAATCAATGAAAATTTTTTTATTTTAATTCTATGAATTAGTAGAATTAAAATAAAAAAAGAAAAAAAATTTATCGACTTTGATAGGTAGCTAACGTAGGTAGCTCAAAGTTTAAAAAAAAACTTAGCCGCAGTCTTTTCCAAACTTTGAACGAGGATGTCTCGATAATTACCTAACCAAATTCGATGAAAATTTAATTCTACTAATTCATAAAATTAATATAAAAATTTTTCATCGATTTTGGATAGGTTACTGAGATATCTTCGCTCAAAAGTTTGAAAAAAATATGTCTATATGAATATGATTGGTCTGAAATGATTTACGACACGTGACCAGTCATAGGGTTTTAACTTTTCATTTTTATGACGCAATGAGTCATAGCATACATTCTTAGAAATCCAAATTTAAACGTAAAGAAGACAGATTTTATGTTAACAAATAATACAGTATCTGATAATTAATCTTATCAATCGAGTCTTTAGTAGATGTGTTTATTACATTATCATATATTGTCAGAATTCCGATATAAATTATTATATTTTCAGTATTTTTTAAACTATGATTGAAAAAACTAAATTAATATCAATTCCCTTTCATTAATTTTTTTTTACTTTATAGAAGAAATTCCATATTCTGTAATTGTTATATGATGAATATACATGTTTAACAGATTATATTTAACAAAGCATAGCTAAATCAAAAAATATTAATAGTATTGATCTTCTTCTTCCGAATAATGCGAATCCTCATCGGAAACTATTTCCTCAAGTTCACCATCACCTGTGGTGCGATATCTATTATATCCATGAATCATTAGTATATCAATAAGGACCTATGTATTAATACAACAAAATGTTTCCCAACAACATACTGTGTAAAACTGCCCACATCGTTTTTGACCGTCATCTTTTCAAATTGTTCAGTTAACTGTTTGAACCTAATTTCCTGTAGATATATGAATTATTAATAGGTAATTTATTATATGAAAAAAATTTTTACTATATAAGTCAAACCTCTTCAATCCGCTTTTGTTTTTCTTGTAGTTTTATACTTTCCGATAGTGGCATAATGATGATTCTCCTATTATCATGAAATTTTCTCATTTGTTCTCTTTCCTCTTTCTTTTTCTTTTCTCTTTCATTTTCAACGCTAATTACTATACTATTAAGCTGATCCTCCAACTGTTTCAACTGCAACTGCAACTGCGACTGCGACGGCAATGATTTAGATTCGAGTTTTCCAAGTTGTTTTTTGATTCGTGCATTTTTTTCATGTAACTTTTTTCCATTATCAGGTAATTTTGAAATAAGTTCCCTATAACGTTTTTGCTTAAATTATACGAATACAAAGATCAATCAGAATAGAACGTTAATTAAGGGTACACCTACTCATTTGCAAGAAGTCGAAGGTTTTTTTCAAGTTGATTTTGAAGATCTTTTTGTGAAAGCTTTGTTATATCTTTTGTATCTCTTGGAATGAAGAATGATTTCTGTGTAGAGGCTTTTGCTTGATAAGCTCGATAAGACAGATAAGACAAAGACAAAGTATCTGTGACTTCTAAAGTGTGTGAAGATGTTTAGTAGCGAAATTTATTGTATTCACACCATATTGTGAGCTATTGGACTTTACCTCTCTTCTGAGGCATTATTAATAGGTTTTTACGAGTATTCAGTTATCACAACACAATTATGCTTTATTTATAAATACAGAAATACTGAAATAGAGTGTATCTATGTGTGTTGCAAATCATATGATGTCATGTAAAATCACTGAGAAATATCTGGCCGCAGCTCTTCTTTCTATAAATGATTAAACTTCGAATGATTACTTATACTTACCTGATCAAATTTTAATTCTATGAATTAAAATAAAAAAAATTTCATCAAATTTGGTCGAGTAAGTAATCTTCATTCTATAGAAAGAAGAGTTGCGGCCAAATTTTCTTTAACAACTATTTGCTCAAATTAGAGAAATTTTTTTTATTTTAATCCCGCAACTTTATACAGTAGAATTAAAATGAAAAAAAAAGTCATCGAATCTAAATAGATGGCCATCAAGAAATCTTTAAATAAAAATTTTATTATAATTTGAAGATTTCTCGATAACCATCTAAATTCAATAAAAATTTTTTATTTATTTTAATTCTGTAGTTTATATAATTAAAATAAAAAAATTTATCCAATTTAAACAGGCAATTATCAAGAAATGTTCTTTAGACGCAGTTCTTCTTTCTATAGATGCTTAAACTTTAAATGAAGTTTACGCGATATTTACTTGACCAAATTCGATAAAAATTTCATTTTAATTCTATGAATTCATAGAATTAAAATAAAATAAACTTTTATCAAATTTGATCAGGTAAGCATTAAGTAATCATTATTTAAAAGTTTAAGTATCTATAGAAAAAAGAGTTGCGGCAAATTTTTCCTTAGCTTTTAATGAATATTTCTCGACAACTACTTCAAAATTCGATGAAATTTTTTTATTTTAATTTTACAAACCTAAGAATCAAAATAAAAAAAATTTGATTGAACTGGATAGATGGCTGTTGAGTAATCTTCATTTAAAGTTAAAAAAGAAAAAAATTTTCTGATTTTGTTCTTCGATATTCGGTTTTTTTAAACTTTTACTGATGGTTTCTCAATAACTATAAACAAAACTCAATAAGCTTTTTTTTTTATCTTAATTCCGCAAATATACTGAAAGAATTGCTAAATATTATCAAGTAGTGAAGTTGTAAAAAATTCAAAATTTTTAAATTATCCTTATCGGAAATGATATTATTTGGAAGTTGACAAATTCGAAAGTTTTATTTGTACACCATGTGTATGTACACACATATATTGATATCTCAAAATCCTGATTATATAATAGCTTTTGAGGTTCTAACAAAAAATATTCCTTGCAAAATTTTAATATATACTATAACCTCCTCTAACCCTAAAACTACTCTTAAGCTATACTAATTTTTCGTTTACGTACAATTTATATGTTAAGCAAATTCGTAAATCAATAAATTAGTATAGGTGTATATGTAAATTAAGAAATTTTCTTCTCAATAACTACTTGATTAAATTGGTAAAATTTTTTATTTTAATTCTATATTACTGTGTAATTAAAATAATTGAATTTTGATTCAGTAGTTGTTGAAAAATCATCGCAAAAAAATTTTTTTAAAAAACAAAATATCGAAAAAAAACAGATCGGGTAAAATTTTTTTTCTTTGAACTTTAAACGATGATTTCTCGACTAACAATTATTCAAATTTGATGAAGCTTGTTTATTTTAATCCTGTGGGTTCATAGAGTTAAAATAAATAAAAAATTTGATCGAATTAGAATAGCTGGTTGTCGAGAAATATTCATTAAAAGTTAAAGAAAATTTGGCCACAGCTTCTTTTTTAGAGAAATCAAAACTTTGAACGAAGATTACTCGGCACTTACTTAGTCAAATTCGATCAATTTTTTTTTTTATTTAATTCTATGAGCATATAGAATTAAAATAAAAAAAATTGATCGAATTTGACTAGATTAGTGTCGAGTAACCTTCGTTCAAAGTTTTGATTTGATGTCTTTAAAAAAAAAGAAGCTGCGCCAAATTTTTCTTTAATATTTCTTGACAACCAGCTAGTCAAATTCGATCAATTTTTTTTTATAATTTAATTCTATGAACCACTGAATTAAAATAAAAAAAGCTTCAAATTTGAATAGTTGTTAGTCGAGAAAAGGTTCAAAGAAAAAAAATTTACCCGATTTATTTTTTTTTTTCCGATATTTTAAGTTTTTTTAAAAAAAGTTTTGCGATGATTTCTCAACAACTACTGAATCAAATTCAATTAATTTTAATTATACAGTAATATAGAATTAAAATAAAAAATTTTTACCAAGTAGTTATTGAGAAATCATCACTAGAAGTTTTAAAGAAACTTTCAAATTTATTACTGTATTAATATTTTGTTACCGGCACAATAGATAATAATTCAACTTCCAAATTTAAAAATGTCCGGTTTGGGGTACATAGATACTACATAGATAGATGCACGCGTTATAAATAATTGGCCATTTTTGTAGTTGTCAACTTTTCGACCAATCACTAACCATAGCATTACAGTATATTTTACATTACTGCATTAATGCGACGATAGTGTAAAACTCTTCATTTTTTAAATGTCCAGCACTAGCACCAAAACGTTGCCCACTATTATAATCGATACAGATGTCAACGCTAATAATAATCCTCTCTCTTGTCCGATAATTCCAAGCCAACCATTAAACAGCCCTAAATTTGAATCAACGAGAAAGAAAAAAAGAAGCCGAATCACTGCAAGGCTATCACGTTTAAAATCAAAGGGTAATTCGAGTAGTGGCTCAAGTACAGACGAGCAAGGTAAAAAATTACACGATTCTTTACTGTTGCTTCAAAAATATGAATGCTTATTTATTATGATCTTCACGTTGCTTTTTTTGTAATATAGAACCTACACCACCCGTGAATCAAAATGTTCCAATCATAAACAGACTATCACGAAAAATTCCAACCTCTGTAAAATCAACTGCGTCGACACGACGCATTTTTCGTAAGCAACGAAAACACAAATCTAAAAATAAATTGCGTAACATCATGAAGTTTAATTCTCAAAATAAACTTGACGTGCTGCCACCCTTTCCGGTAGACCAAGCAAGTATCCCAACTTCACCGGCGGATAGACTTTCAATACAAATGAACCTTGAAGCTGTACCCAAATATCATGATTATCAACATATATTTTTATTTAAAAATATAGCGTGCAAGGATGAGTCTACCCAGTTTTTACTTTTCCAAATCTCTAATTACGTACTGTATTATAGCTGCGTTGATAAGATAGAAGATCGGGAATGGTGTATCGAATTCTTTAAAGCTCCTACAAATGAATTGTCAAACAATGAAAGCTTGGAGCCTGACGACATTGAGAGGGATCGGTCTGGATTTTTTGATGATAATAATAATCAAAGAAATATTAGAAAAGTACAAAATACTAGAAAGCATCAATTATCAGACAAATTTCGTAATATCGAGTATAAAGAAATTGGACCTATTGAAAATGTAGTTATAACGGACAATATTAATCCTGCATTAAAAAATGATAATGGTAAAGTGCACTAAACGCGTCCCAACACTTATGTCAGTTAAACTTAACAAATATTATCATATGTAATTTCAAATAGATCTAGAGATAAAACTGTTTGAAATCAAAATTAATGAAGAAAGTTTCACTTTGGGTGCTGCTCTCATTGAAGATAAATCGCGGTTCATAAACAGTATAAGATTTTTTGCAACAGAAAAAAAAAGACCAATTAGAGGTAAATTATTTTTATATCAATATTATTTTACACAATTATACATTGAGTTATTATTTATTCTTATATAATTCATAGATTTACTGAAATATGGTGTTAAAGGACAGGTTGCGAATACTTTTTCTGATTCCGAAGCTGAAAGTACAGACAGCGAAGATGAAGATGATCTGAGGTAAGATAATTTTATATAAATATTTCTCAGTGTGCTGCCCTTTGTGCTCATAATCAGTATTAAATGCATTTAATATAGTGATGTTGCTGAACTCATCGAAGAACTATCTGAACGATGTTCTCAGCACGAAAAAGAATTTTTTATTTGGCGTGTAAGTTGAAAACTATTGAAAGCTCAAAATATTATCGGTTTGGTTTTTTTATATATGCCTAATATTTATTATGTTTAATAGAATGAAATCGACCAAAAGGCAATACTCCTTGATTCGAATATACGTAAGTTCCGCAGTTTAGACGAGCTTGCTAAGGTTTGAAAGAATTAGTTATACAAAATATTTGATTTATTATGAGTATATTTTTTGTATCAAATAAAATTATAAAATAAAATTATAATTTTCATTACTTCATAAAGGAACTTAATGAAAAAATCTCAGTAACCGGCTCCAGGTCAACAAAAGAAATGGAAGAAACTATCGATATGACAAGCCGAGCTACTGAAAATATTGTTGAAAAACTAGCATCGATACATACGCGGATTCGAGATAAAAGTGAGATTTTAAAACAACACCAACAAGCGGTAAGGGAAGGTTTTAATTTAGTAAAAGTGTCTTGTTTGAGGCATGAATCGATCAGTATAATCAACCCAAGTTATGCTAAATAGTTAAGTTATGTTTAGATGAGTATTAGGGTCAGAATAAATTGATCTCTTTCTATGATCAATCTTTGCAAGAAAATAGAGTTCTAATCCGGATAAATCCGTCATCCGTATCTAATTATCCGGATAATTCAAGTCGCTCAGATATCTGGATAATCCGACAGGTATTCGGATAATTATCCGGATATCAATAGTAAACGGATATAAAACGGATATCCGGTGGATAAATGGATGAACGGGATAATGGAAAATTTTTTACAAAGCAATCCCCGAAATTCTTGGTTGGAATGCATCGGCGTTAGGGTTTGGGTTAGCTGTAGTAGTTAGCAGGAGCTATAGTAAAATTATCAGCTGGGCACTTTTTACTTAATGAACGACTATTTCATTAGTAAAATTTTTAGTGATCTTTGTTAAAATTGACAAATTCCGGCCCATCCGACCAGAGTTCCAATACATCGACCAGGAATTTTTGGGATTGCCCTGTATGAGTTTAATGGATAGGAGCACTAGATACGACCAGTGTATAAAATCAATGTGCTCAGTGCACGGTTTTTTTCTTTACATATAAAATTTTACCTTGTGCACGTTGTGCATATGTTTTGTAATTCGAATTTTATACACTGGATACGACCGATTTAGCGTTACACTTGATCATGTGATGTGATTATACTATTCATGCTTCGAGCAGGATTCCCATTTTTCCTTGGTTTCCTTATTTTTTTGATGGCCTTTTCGATTTATTGCATTTTATGCAGCTTAAGATGTTACAAACCCGAGTTGAATTGGAAAAAAGAACCGAGAGGGTACTTGCCAAGTATCGAAATGGACTAGGAGGTAGTTTTGACGCATTACTATGTGATATTTTAAATTCCTTGCAAATTAGGATCATAGACTAATAATTTATTTTCCCCCCTTTTTACCTTTTTAATATAGTCATCATACTATGCATTTTTGTCATAATAACTATTACATTGTTGTTGCGCGTCGGACTTAAAAATCACGCAGTGCATTATAGTTTGTATTCCTAAAAAGTGAAAATAATTATGATAAACGATAACGTACTGTACGTTGTGTCACGAAAAAAAGAAACAATTCACTGATATATTTTATATAATTTAAGGTTATACTGGTTGTACATATAATTACCAAGATTAATTTGTTATGACTTAATATAAGCTCAATCAAAAGCTAATATTTTTATATTAATTAATAATTAGTAATATGAGTATTCTTTAAATTCTTTAAATGCATATTAATATAATATTGAATTAGTATATCTTAAATACGTCGATTATATATTCAACAACAGATTAATTAAGAAAAAGTAAATTGTTTTCAGATATAAGATGCTTAATCCAAATAGTTGCTTCAAATGTAAGTATTTCGATTTTTGAAGGTATAGATTTATTCAGTTTACGTAAAATGTGAAATGTTAAATTTTTAAGATTTTTGGTAGCGTTCCCACAAAAAATTGTTCACCAGGGACGTAAAGTCGGCCAGCATTATAATCCGCAAATTCTGGCCAAATTAATATCAGCTATGCATTATGATCAGTGTTATAAATTCAAAAATTTTTATTGACACAAATGCAAAAAAATGTGCACAAGACAAAAAAAAATTTATATGCGCGCTATATATACGGAGAGCGCTATTATAACATACAGTCAGGGTTGCATAATTTACGTCAGTTATTTAAACTGACAGTAAGTTAAATTAAAATGACGTAACTACGTAACTTACATATTTTAGTACTAAATAAGAATCAGCTTCTATATGATTTAGTATTCTTAATACCAGCTGAATTTAATTTCAAAGTTGGCTTGCATTAACATTATGTATTTGTAACTTACATGAAGCTATGTAACTTACAATGTAACTTACAATGTAAGTTACATTGTCAGGTAAGTTATCCCAACCCTGCATACAGTAATTGAGTTTTATAATGTTAATACCCATAGTGTAATATATTATAATAGTTTCGAAATTTTGGAATTTTTATTTTTGTATTTAAAATTTTTTATTAAATAAATACACCATTACGTGATTTGTTAAATTATAATTATACAGTACACCCTCTCAAATCCGATACGCATTGTGGACAGCTTTTGCATCGGTTTTGAGAGGTTATCGGATTTAAAAATTGATTTAAAATACCAATAGCCTACTGTCACGTGATATATAATCTGTTGCACAAAACCCGATCTTAGCCAATCAAATCGATTTATATTACCTGTCAAAACTGATATCTTATAAATATTTGGTCTTTTGGGTATTGGTTACAAACATTGTGGATCAATTTTTTATCGATTATAGCAGGTAATCGGTTTTGACAAGATCAGTTTTGGGATGGTGTACTGTATAGTTATAAATTATAAATGTTACTGTATACAGTCTTCCCTTTCTATAATCACACCATTGGGATTATAGTGACTTTTTTTAAAAATATGCTTATAAAGTATTGTGCTTATATAAAGATTTTTTTTTATATATTTATAATAGTTGGTTTTAAAATAGATGTGCTTATAAAGAGGTTTTTATATGATGTGCTTATATACAGTATTGGCAATTTGACAAAATTATTAAATTGAATATCATAAAAATGTATCATTTTTTGTTATAAAAAACTGATTTTATTATGTTTTTGTAAAATTTACATGCTATTTATTTGTCATATTTGTCATTTTGCCAATACTGCTTATATAGAGGATAACTATAGAGGGGGGAAGACTGTATACTATAATAAATAAAATTTTCTTTATAAAAAAATTTTAATTTACAAATTATAAAAATTAATTGTTTTTTTTCTTATTAGTAATATGTTTTATTATCTATATTGTATAAGGTATTGATTTGCTATATATCATATAAAAAATACTTTATATATAGTATTCTCTACTTTTAATAGATAGGATTTACTCATACAGTGTGGGACAGCAAAAAACATCCAACTTTTTTAAAAAAAGCGCCAAATTTGAGAATTTATAATGATTCTGATTGGCTAATTT
>CAJVPY010004218.1:0-12905 GCA_910591965.1 Dentiscutata erythropus | reverse complement strand
TAATTTTGCATGATTTTAAAATGTAACTCTGTAAAAAACAAATATTTACAAATTTTAAAAGAAGAATTATATGTAAAATTTTATGCTAAGCAAAATTTTTCTTAGTAGCAAAATAGGTTGTATTAGTAAAAAAATAAATTATCTATATACTAATATTAAAAATTACATATTTTTATATAAAACTTTTTTTTTTACTTAAATAATCTAATAATTCCACAAGAAAGTGAAATTAATTCCTGAGCCAGGTAATAATATATATATATATATATTGAAATGTATTAATTATAAAATTTTTGAATTAATGAATATAGTAAATGCAAGTGACGATATTTTCTTAGGAAGTCCAGGCTGAAATTCCTTATATTAAGTAATATATTCAATCATTTATAATTGTAAGATTCATTACTCATTTTATATTGGTGTTTGAATTAATAAATCGTATATTAAGCAAAATTTATTTAAAATACATAATTTCGGTGCTGCTCACTTCACCGACAATCATTTCGCCGAAAGTTCACTTAGCCGATATCACATAGGGTTAGAGTTAGCGTTTATTAGTGTACGTATGCCGGGTGTTTCCATACACGGACCCTATTTTTAAAGTTATCTATGTATTAAGATCATCGTAATCTTTATATATAAAAATAAAGTCCGTGTATAGGGACTTTTGAAACATCCGGTATATATTTTTAGTAAATTGTCACTTGGCGTGATGTCGGCTGTCGGTGAAGTAAGGCGGGTCCCATAATTTTTATACTGTATACTATATAGACAGTTATTTTGCACAATTACAAGAAATATAGTGTAGTAGTGTAATGCTAATAAAAATAATAACATCATAAATAACCCGCATAATTTTTTTACGTAAAATTTTTAAAAGTTATAACATATCGATTTATAAATTAAATAGTAAAATTTTTTAAAATTATAACGTATCGATTTATATATTAATATATAGTAAAGATTGATTCAACTTTCAACTGAAATTAATTTAAAATTTTGCGCTACATCAATAATGGTAATTTGCAGATCTAATAAAAAATCCGAATATGACGACGGTGGGGTTTGAACCCACGCATGTTTCCATACCAGGGCCTAAACCTGGCCCCTTGGACCACTCGGGCACGTCGCCAAATTATATTGTTGAATATTTTAATTTATATTATATATATATGTCATGTGATAGCGATGATCCCACATTATTTAACCAATCAGAAGGTACATAAAATTGGTTGCATTTACAGAATTCTCGATCTAGTGTAACCTAGTGTAACGACTGATTCTGGGAGAGCGACGCATAATGAATGCACATTTAGCACCAGCCGCTACTTAGGATTGAATGGTACAAAGTTTCTAACGAGTATAGTAAATCTATAAGGGCGAACTAATGATAGTGAGGACTTAATGAAAGACAATCATTATGACTATACTTCTTTACAATGAAACGGGATTCTCCTTTTTATTTTATTAATAGATGCTTCACTTTTATACATTCGGATTAATATGAAGAACACACATCAGAGGCATTCGCTGTCATGTTAGCCTCGTGCTAGTATGCACGATAGATACTTCATACAGTGAGCTTTAACAATCACGATACCAATTTAGTTAGATTCTCAATTATACCAAAAAAGTAAAGTTATAAAATTAATTAATTACACAAGTGGCTAGTAAAAAAAAAAAAAAATCATTTATCAGTGGCACACTAATGATGACTTGATAAAATAACAATTTTTTTAAAATATTTAATGAATAATCCTTAAAACTTAGTTGTACTTTCATCAATGTACTAAGTGTAGATGACAAAATAGTCACCTTGATCTAAATACTAATAAAGTTCCTAGTCCCAAAGAGCTACCTTCGACTACAAAAAAAAAAATTTCAAAACTACCTGATTAAGTTCCTAATAAATTCTATGGACCAGTAGAACTCATTCAATAATTTTTCATCGAAATGTTAAAAAAATTTAGTCTTGGTTAGTATTGCGGGCCACACTTTTTCATTTTTTCCAATTTCCAGCCTGAAGAAATAGATTTTTCTAGAGCGAAACGTTTCGAGCAAACTATAATAATAATGTATGAATAACCTGTAAGTGAATATTTAAGTTTTCACTTAACTCGAAGCAAGAATTGTAATCTTACATAATCGAAACGCATGCACAATTGGTGTTCTGGTTGCTTCAATAGATCGTGTCACTTTGGCAACATTTTATTCGTATGTCGCTTCTCTATAACAATATCCAGAACATCGATTAAATTATGTAATATACTTTCATGGTAGAATATTCATTTATGGATTCTAATTTTGCGACACTTATATAGGATTAATTAGAATCCGAAACGCTTCACTGAAAACGAGTAAGATAAAGTTTTAACACGACAATTTTCGGTTTAACCTGCAACACTGCCACGAGTACTTTTCTAAGAGGCTGCAAACTTTTTTTTGATAAATATTAAATAAATTCTATGAAAACTTTTTCATCGAAAGCGTCAGGATGCAAATGGAAATTGCAGTGTAACACAATCAGTTGTAATTTACGTATAGCAAGTCTATCCTTATCAAAAAACTTGCATAAGAAACTTTTCTTTGTGCTCTAAAATTTTTTTTTTTGAACAAGTTTACTATTGTTAGTTTCAATATTGTGCCAATCATCACATGACGAAAAATGTATTCTGGATTTTTTACGCACTTTCGAATCTTTCTTGTTCTCGACATACGATTGTTTGTGCTCTTAAATAATAATAATACTGTGGGACAACCAGGTCAAATTCAGATTTTATTATATATATATATGAATAGGCCAATTTGAAAATTTGGCTAATTTTTATACAGTATAGATAAAATTTAGTATTATATATATAGAAAAATAGCAAAAATAATTTTACAAAAACTTTTTAATAACAATATAAAAAACAAATAAACAAGATACAAAAAGTTAAACAATTTATTATCTTAATAGTTGCTACTTATAAAAAGCTAATTTAACAATAAGCTTAATACAAATTTAATCTATTTAAGTTAAAATTAAAGTTTATAGTCATATTAATATATATAGTAAAATATAAAATTGCTATATAGCTAGCTATACTTATAATATACTGTATTTTTACTAAAATAAGCTATACTTTTGAACAATTTTAAGCTTAAAAAATCAAAGATAGCTTCTTTTTAAGTATAATAAAATTATAAAAATTTTAATTAATTAATTATTATTAATTACTACAGTATATAGCAACTAATAATAATTATATAAAGATGAGTTAATAAAAAAAAGACAAATTGTTTTTAGTAAAATTTTTTAATTTTTAAATTGAAATATCTTAGCAACTATTTAATCAAATTTGTTAAAAAATTTTTATTTTATCTTGAAATTAAAAAAAAATTTATAAGATATTTACTAAAATATTTAAACTTAAAGTCAAAAAAACTTTTATTTAGAAAACATTTGTCTCTTTTCTATTGACTTAACTATATATTTAAGTTTTTTAAACAAAAAAGATGTAGCTTATTATAGAGAAAATATAGTAATAAATTAACACCATAATTTGATAATAGAGTACAATTTAATGAAATTATAAATATAGTGCAAACAACATAGTTGCAACAAATAAAATTGATAAAATTCAATTGCTAACCCTTCTTCAAAAAAATAGTAAACACAAAATACTATCTTAAATGTTAAATCAAGACAAGCTAAACACTTTTATAGTTTTGAATTTTTTTAAATCTATTTGTAAAAAAGTTATAGCAAATTATAATATTTTATAATTAAATATGAAATTTGGCCACTTATATATATATATATATAAAGTAAATTTGGCCTCTTTAAGCATTTTATATATATAAATTTAGCTACTTTAATAGAATATATTTAGAAATTGACTAAAGCTAAAACTAACTTAATAAGATAGCTTTAAAATTAATCAGTATAAAAATAAATTGTATTTATATAGCACTTTTTAGTAATTTGTTTTAATTAATTTTATTAGTATTATATATATATAAAGTAAAGTAAAATTTTAAAAAACTCTAATATAACTTATATATTACTAAAAAGGAAATTTTGCATAAAAATTCATCAAACATTGTATTTTTATATAGTAAATTTTTTTAAATTTTGCTTTATTTTATACAGTATATCTATTTGGCTAAAATTATACAAACTTTATACAAACTTAAATCTAAGTTGTATTAGAGATCTTTGGGTCTTGGTAAAGTTAACAGGAAAAAACAAATTTTTTTAAATAAAAGTTTTCTTGATTTTAAGTTTGAATATCTTAGCAATAATCTTATTAAATTTAATAGCCTTTTTTTATACTAATTCTATATAATTCCTAAATTAAAATAAAAAAAGTTTAGCAAATTTGATTAATTAGTTGTTGAGATATTTTAATTTAAAAATTATAAAAAATAATTTGTTTTTTTCTATTGCTTTACTTTATGTAATTAAGATATTAAATAATTATAGTACAATGTCAGAAATGATGCTAAAATTGGCTAATACTGAAATTTAGAGTTCCCATTTAAATCTATAATACCTACTAAAATTTATATATATTTTTTTACTAACAATACTACCCTCAAATCCTAATCTAACTCTAAAAAAAATCCCTAAAGAAAAGGCTCAAAAATTTTTTAAAATTTCATAATAAAATAAGTCAAAATTTCAGCATCATTCTCAACATACAATTATTTATCAAATAAATTATTTGATATCTAGATTACTATAAAAAGGTTTGTATTATATAATCAAAAAGAAGATCAAAATTAGGAATTTAACAACAAAAATATAAAGAATTAAAAGTTAGATTTTTTATTTTGTATATTCTAATTAAAAAATTTACAGTAATTAATTTAGATATTTAAAAGAATGTTCTATAGAATAGGTGGGCAAACTCCGCAAACCCCGCAACTTCACTAAATATTTATTAATGATTACTAATTATTAGCGAAGTTTATTTTATATATTGCCCACCTATTCTATAGAACATCTATTAATTTATAGTATTATTCAAGCTTATAAATATTTATTATATATTATTTCACTAGTTTTCTTTTATAATATTTAATTTTTATTTTATTATTTTAATATATAAAAGAGTAAATATTACTATCTCTAGAACTAAGTTCAGATAATATCACTAGTCTTACTTTTTATTTTTTTTAACCTTAGTAGTATTTTTGTAATAGTTTTCAACTTATTCTTGAGGTAGTATTACTTATAATATATGGTATACTAGATATTCTATATTCAACAAGTTTAACAAAAATACTTGCTATTTCAAATTAGTTAGAATAATTAAATAATAGGTGATTAAATTTTGATTTAATTGGTGTTTATAACTTTATTTTTTGCCTAAAATTGGTTTTCTTTTTTTTTTTGCCTTTTATATTTTTTAATTTCTCTTAAACTTTAGTTATGAAAATTTTGGGCTTAAAAGTAGAAATGATTGATTAGTTTTCTAGTTAATGCATTATTTTTTTTCATATTAAAAAAAAAAATTCAATATACATTGTCGCGGCTGAAGCTGGAAATTAGGGACCTTGATTTAAAAATAAAAACCCTACCAAAATCCACTTATACTCTTATATTATTAAACCTACCACTAAACCCTAACCTAACCCTAAAAAAAACCCTAACAAAAGGCCCAAAAAAATTTTTGAAAACTTCATATTAAAATAATTAAAATTTCCAGCATCAGCCGCGAACCTACATTACTGCTGTATTACTGTAAGTTATTGATAAGTAATTCGCAATTTTTAGTATCTGATAACGAATTAATAGCAAACAGAAATATGTTGCGAAAGGAAGCAAGCGTACTTTTAATATTGCTGTTGTGTGTAAAAAGTAGATAACGTAGATAAAAAAAACGACAGTGATGACGGCAATAGAACACAAAAGCAATAGATACAAAAAAGCTTACCTATTATTAACAGTAAGAAATTGAACTTTGCAAGACGTTGACTTCTTAGGAACTCGTCTGTAAAATGAATAAATGAAAGAAGAGACTCTACAGATGGGAAATTGAAAAGTGCAGTCACATAAGACGACCAAATAGTAATCACCCAGTTAGATCAGAACTAACAAAACGATCTGACTCTTCAGGTTCCATGTGAAAGTTGGCGGTATGACGAGCAGTGAACAAAAAAATAAAGAAAAAAAAAAATCGTGAAAAGATGAGAAAATTAGTATGTATATTTATCAGGTAAGTACGAGTATTTTCGCGTTATGAGCGTTATTTAGAATAATGGCCTGAATTAAACGCGTTATTTCGCGAAAATACGGTAGGTGAACCATAATTATGTGAAAGATCGAAGATCGACAGTGAAAGTTTTGGTCTTCCCAATAAAGAACTGATTGATGCACCTGGATGAACTTATCGTTATGCACGTATATATCACTGGCAGTGTTTGTCATTTGGATAACTCGGACAAAATTCAAACATAATTTGAACGCAAACTTTTATCTGCTTTAAGCTATTTAACAATGCAAACTTTTTTATCCGTTTAGGCTAATTTTAATAATGCAAACTTTTATCCGCTTTAAGCTATTTAATAATGCAAGCTTTTATTCGGTTTAAGTTATTAATTAAGTTATTCGGAATTTATTTTTGTGTGCATTTTTAGGATAAATTTAATCATGAGAATCGGACTGTCCTATGTTTTATCAAACCTAAGTTGGAATGGGTTTATAAATTTGGAGCAGGTTAGATCAACCAACCATTAGCAAAAATTTTAGATTTGTCATATCTATTTTCTGATGTATTTGATACTAACTTTTAATTTTTATACTAACTTTTAATTATTTACTAGATATTTAACAATATTATTATGCAAATTTGCATATGAACTTTCTGAAAGCTAGGTTTTAAAATTAGGTTTTTAAAGCCATTTCAAAAATCAGCTTCTAAAGAACTTATCAACTTTACTCACCGGAAGGTGTAGCGCGACTAATCATCGCTGCTTCATAAAAAGCGAGTATATCAATTTGAAGACGTTATACTATGTCACTACGAAGTTTTACTCTCAAAGGTAACGATAAAATCTTAATGTAGTCCAATAAGGCGTGTCAAGTTTTGAGTAACACTCATATTATAAACAAATTTAAATATTTTTTTGCTCCAGGTAATTCATTACTCAAAAATAAAAACGACAATTGTAGAATTTTTTATAAACTAACATTTATACACGTAAAACCGAGTATATATCTGATTTATACCCCTGCGACCTTGATATAGTGACCAGGGTATAATTTAAACACTGATATAAAACAATACTAATCAAAATAAGATAAATAAGATTTAAACGTAAAAATAAAAAAATTTAACAAGTTTTAATAATTTAAAAAATTACTAATAGATTTAATAACAAATATTTATTTTTACAACTGACTTAAAAATCCACGGCTACAATTCTACCTTCAATCATTGGTGCAACAGTAACCCAATCCTTCACAAACTCTACTTTCTTTGGTACCATTTCCACTGCAGGATTGGATGTAGATGTTGCTTCTTCTTCTTCTTCTCGCACTTTCACATGTTCACTCATAGAGAGAGATAATGCACTACTGATTCTTCGACTAGATATATTTCCATACGCTGATTTCTCTCGTCTTGTCTCGGTAAATTTTTTCCATGAATTAGCGGCCTTAATAACTGCTTCTTTCGTGCGATTTTCACAGCTCATATTATACTTCATCGCATTAATGTAATAAAGGCCAATGAAATATCGTCGGACTAAAGTGGAAAGAATCACTCCATTCTCATCATCCACAAGGTATTGTGTAGTTGGTTCAGCGAAGGCTTTGTAGCCATCGTTACCTGATGCCAAATAAGCTCGCGTACAAACTGTATATGTCTTTTGCATATCAAGCTTTCCGATAATTCGATGTGGGCCAGGATCATCAGATATGGTTTCATCTTCACCTTCGTCATCAATTTGTCTTTCGGTAAACCATACATTTCGCAAACGATCGCCGGGTTCTGCATTGCGATTATATTCTATTTTTAACCCGCTTACAACCGGAAACCGACCTTCTTGTTTAGGAACCATTGAAACGGCACTTTGCAGCACGTCCCATAGCTGACGTCCAGTGACACGAATAACAACAACTGTGTCTTCAAACGGAAATATTTCGAGCAAATCTCCCAATGTGATTTCTCCATCATATAATGAATCCGATCGGATAGTTCCAGCGCATAAGATAGCACAATCAATATTATAAGGAATACATGGTTTATAGGCATAAAACATTAAATCCGCAACAAAGTTTCCAAATGCTGTCTCTTGCGTACGAAGCATTGAGGAACGACAATCCCATGTTGTTTCGGTGTAAGCTACAGGTTTTGTCATTGATTCTCTGATCTCTGATGTTGCTGATTCAATCAATTCTAACAGACTTTCATCTTCAACAATAGATGAGGTAATTTTTCGTCGTGTCACTATAAATTATTATATGTTATGAAAAAGATTGAATAATTATTAGAAAAATTTTTTTCAGCAAACTAATTAAATTCAAATCATTAAATGATAACAAACCAGTTATATTTTTTATTTTTTTAAGAGTTCGTCCTCCTGCATTGGTATTTTCATCAATATCGAGTTCTACGATACTTAATTCTCTGAAATCAGTTCCACTCTTCACGAGTCGTATTCCATCATCACTCTTAGATTCATCAATCTCAGATTCGTTTCTGTTCCACCCATGAATAACATCACATCCTTTACCAATGTAATAAAAATGATCGTGTCTATTTTGGAAAATGTCATAGATCACAAACAGATTTAATATAAAGTTAAGAATAAAAATTCAATTATTCATTTAAATAAATTACCCTCCAAGCATCAAGTCAATATCATCTTTACACTGCTTGGCAAGTATAATATCATTCGATAGCCGACAATGTGTGAGAGCAATAATAAGGTCAACGACGTGAGGACCGTTGGGGTCGCGCAACTGTGCAGAAAGCTCTTTTCCAACACTAACGAAATCTTTATATTTTATAGTTGATGGAAGATTAGGAATGGTATCAAGCCAATCTCTAGAACAGTTAAAAAATTTTTTTATAAATAAAACTTAATCCGAAATGATTGAGGTGAATATTTTAGAAAGTTTAGATAATATATGATTATTATTATTATTATTATTATTATTTACTTTTCAACCAATCCTATAATTCCAAGCTTGAGTCCATTCTTTTCCAGAATTACAAATTTTTTACTTCCGACCACAGGTTCATCAGTTACCGAATCAACAACATTAGAAAGAAGCCAAGGAAAATTAGACCTTGCTATCAATTCTTTAAGAGTTGGTACTCCAAAATCGAAATCATGGTTTCCAAGACAAGAAGCATCAATTCCAAGAGCATTCATCGCCGGTATCTAGCATAAAAAATAATAAACAATGATTTATAGTTTCTTGATTAATTATAATTAATAACAAAAAAACAAAAGGATCGATAATCGAAATCGAAGGGATACCATGTGCATTCCTTTACTAACGCTACTTTCAATTGATGGGTTAAAAGCATCACCACTAAAGAATACGCATGAATTTTCACCATAACTTTCTCTAAATTCTTTAATCGCTGTAGCAAACCGAGCAGCGCCACCAACAGGTTCATGCTTCTGTGGGCGGAGATGATATATATCATTAAAATGAAGAATTTTTAAATTGGGCATTTTAAATTTGATGAGTTTAAAAGTTGTTCAGATTTGATCAGCGAAGAGAATTGGTCTCTTTTTCATGTGTTTGACTGTAACACGTAGTACATGTATGTACGCACCGGTACGTACGTACATAAAAAAATTTGCTCCATTCAGCACCGTTAATTATATATAAATGCACAGCCAACATTATCAAGCTTTTGTAAAAAAATATGTACCAATTTCATACATCTGCAAAGCGTTTTTTATAATATGTGTATGTACGTATATGTTATTGTATTTATTGTAATGTTAACGTCTCAATGACCTGTAATTTAATGCAAGCCCGTAAGGGATCAATCCCGGATCAAAATTTTCATAGCCAATCTAAATTCACTTAGTTTTTTGCTGTATAGTACCATATTTCGAAGATTAATTAAATACTGATATACGATTTTAAAACGAACTTTACATTCAAGATTCTATTTGAACCTACATTCACCAGACGTTGTATATACGTACGTTTATGGAGCAGAGCACATAATGTATCAATCAATATGCACATATATGAAAAAATATGCGCGATAACAACGATCGTTAAAGTCGGCACTCGTGAGATTACCGATGTTAATTAGGACAAGCGTTAGTTTTAAGGAAGACCGCCCCAAATGTGGAACATAATTATGCAAATTGACGAGATAATGTCACCCGTCGATCGGCCCATCGAATCATGACCTTACAGCTTTAAAAAATAGATAATCCTGAAAATTCCTAGGTACCCTGGTATTTAATTGTTATCCGCATGACAAATAGGGTCGATCGACTGTTGCGTTTTACGCGTTACGTGTTGCGTGTTAGGTCTATAAAAGAAGAATTTTAAGTGTAAATCGGTATTAGACTTTTTCGGAAGTATTAGTTGAAATTTATAAATTTCCTAATATAGTTATCGATATTATGTACGTATTAATTACTAGATTTAGTCATGGGTTAAATGTTCGGGTGGCAAGTAATGTTATGGGAGGACAGTGTCATTGAGGTACCCTCCTAATAAAGAGAATTCTTATAATCGTCTTCATTGATAAATTGTAATCATAACCTGAATTATTACTCGTCAATAATTATCATTTCGATGAACTAAGCTAGCATGAAAAAATTCTGTCAGGTTTTGTCGATCACTTGTTACATGATAATATTGTAGTCAATCGAATTTGCACTTTAGAAATAAGAAATTTGAGATAATTTTTGAATAATACAAATCTTTGGAGTTCGAAATCCCCATCACCGCAAAATGCAAGTTATTCTTAAAATATCTTAGGTTGAACTTTATTAACGTTTCAACAATGATAACTTAAGTATGATTCAACTTTTTGATGTTTAGAGACAATTTCGAACTCTACAAATTGGTAGAATTCGAAAATGTACTTAAACATCGAATTTACCAAGTAATTTTCAAGAGTATTTCAGTTTTAAAAAAATAATAACGATTGTTAAAACTAACTGTTTTTAGCATATCGTGTGATGAATGATCGACAAAACTTAAATATTATCTTCGAGTTCGCTGATGCCGAAAAATATTAATCTATCAAAATAAAATTTGAAGGAAATAGCTTTGTTTACTTAATAGCTTTATATGCTCATCAACAAAAAAAACATGGTCAATTATGAAATAGAATCGTATTCTCGCGAAATTACGCTCACTTGTGAAAATAATTACGCGTTATTTCGAGACAAAGATAAAATTTTCCTAACTTGTCTGCTATATCTAATTATTTGTTGAAACCCTAACGTGAGGGTGCATGGGCGTTAATTTGAAACCATGCTACTATTTTTATGAAACATGGGACCGTTTTCAATGTTTTGATTATGGTTCAGATATAATGATTTAAATTTAATGTATTCGTATATGTTCTAAAATGATGAAAAATGTTTATATCATCCCTAATTGATAGACTCCAAGGTTGTATAACAATATGGAAGCCTTATTTAGTGCCGTTGGATATCACTTTAGGAAGAATCGTGATTTGGAAGCTAAAGTAGCGCCAAGATCGCAGTTCAATTGAATAATATCGCTAAGAAATTTTCATTTGGCATATCTAACATTCCCTCATCGATATTTGACACGTAACTAAACTTGTTTATTTGCATCAGTTATCGTATAGGCAAGAAGTAGATAAATATTGCATGAATTTAGTATATGAATATTATGAAATAGTCACCATGTATTAGCGAAACCTAAGTGTTTTTTACATAATACAATTTGACAAAATTTCATTGATTGAGCAATAATAATAAGTGAATTCTTTGCTAATTATTTATTACTGTATAACACATGTAAAAATACCGTGCAAAATAAAATTTAATAAAATGTAGAGTTGAAAGTTTCGCGCGCTAATAAAACGATAAAAATCCCATCTAGAAATAAGCCGAGACCTATTAAAGTGATTAAAAAAGCCATCAAAGCTGACGTACTAAAAACACTAAGAATACCGCACCCACAAAGTAATGCGTGCGAATAGATGCACCCAAAACAAAAATACCACTAAAACTTAACAAAGTACACATCAAAAACAAAAAAAAAGATAAAAGACCACCGAAACGCCTAAAAAATAAATTTAATAAATGTAATAAATTATTGTTGCATAACAAATAAAAACTTTGAAAAGCAATGCAATAAACATAATAAAATTTTGCATACCAATAAACGATAAGATCACCCAAAACCATACCAGCAGCGACTCCAACAACTACTGTACATTAAAATTATACCTAATTATAGCTCTAACGACGACGGCACAATACTATTATTAAAAAAAAAAAAAACAACAATTAGTATAGCAATGCACAACAAAACGTATTTTGGTATCTGTTAGCTATTATTTAGAGTTACTAAATAATACCCAGGCCACACGGCGAGGACGTCGATACCAAGTGACCCAAAAACTAAAAAATTGCAAACTATACCAAGCTTTCACAACCTGGGTTTGTGAAAGCAAAAAATACTCTCGAGAAATTTGAGCCTACTATAAAGTAAAAATTAGTAACAAAACAAAAACAAACTCAAACTCTCGAGAGTAAGGGGCCTTTCCCAGGCAAGGAGGGTGTCATAATCTTCCAGCCCGTTCTTGACGCTCTTCTTGCGCGGGCCAGTCAATGCGCTAAAAAAAAACTACTTACCTATGAAAGAAACTTCATACGAAAAAAGTTAAAAAATAGGCATAGCAACTGAACACAAGTGTGTACAGAACGAAATACTTATCTTA
>CAJVPY010004217.1:0-12905 GCA_910591965.1 Dentiscutata erythropus | reverse complement strand
GTGTGACTAGTTGTACTCTCGTTATACTGATGTAATATGTAAGCCAGTCTTCGGATGGCCCACCCGTTTGAACTAATAAAGTGCCAGGGGCCTAAGTGGTCACCTCAATATTAAAAAAAAAAAAAAAGTTACACATGGAGTGTGCAATAGGCTGAACCAAACCCGGTAATTTATGGGTTGGGCTGGTCTCGGGCCTAGATTTTTAGGCCCACAATAAATTGGGCCGGGCTTATAATTTAACGGGCCGGGCCCAGTCCTAGATTTTAGGCCTACAATAAATTGGGTTGGGTTCACGACTTAATGGGCTGGGCTTGGGCCCAGGCAAACATGGCCCATTGCAAACCCTAATACAGATGAAACTTTATATCAGTGAAGCTTATATTTTTTATAAATTATATATTCGAGGAAAATCCTATTTTCAATTATTACTGCCTTCGCTAGAGTAGTTACTATCATCGAATATATTATTAATTAGCAATATCACTTATTTATATACTGTATATTTCTCTAATTATTACTATATTCATATTTGTATCTATCAAAAGGAAGAAGACTCTACTTGTCAGTTATTGCAACTATCGCACTACCATATTTATATGATTAATTTACAGTACTATCTATTCTAAAACTATATTATATCTATTATATCTATTTAATAAATTCTACACAAGAATAAAGTAATATAAGTATTAAGTTTTATTAAAAAGTAATTTACTTTAAATTAATAGCTTGCGAGAGTCTATTTACAAAATCTAACTTTACTGTACCTTAAACACCTTGATCATTTTAACTCGACTATCTTTTGCAATCAGTACTTGTATACCCATTTACTAATTGCAAAATGCAATAATGCACATAGTAACTTCGCTTCTAAGTAAAGTCCTCTGTTTTGGGGATTATTTTGGGATTATTTTGTGTGGCGAAGGGCAACACTCTTCTAAAGCTAATTATAAAAAACATATATATATATTTTACAAGTCTCAGGGCACGTTCTTACGTCCGTGCTACAATTGTTATGTGCAGTGTTGGCAAAATATAGACATGGACAATATGGAGCATTGAGCATGGACATTTATGAACTATGTCCATGTTGTCCATAATTTTCTATTGGACATAAGGCACTAAGTCCAAATCAAACACGTGGCTTGCTACTTCGGAGAATATGTCCAAAATTAGAGTAAAAGTCCGAGATATTCCGAAAGATTCGGTAAAAGAAGATATGGACGTGGACACTAATTGGACTAGTCCAAATGCCAACACTGATTATGACGTACGTTCCATTGTTACATGATCTAATCAAAAATTTAACCATGTTAATCGTAGCTTATATTATCGCGGACGTAAGACTTGCCTTGAGAATAATTATTATAAAATAAATATATAAAATATAATTACCACTGAGAATTGAGTATTTTAGGTCCCTGAATAATCTGCAGTCGGTGTTCGGACCTTGTTGCATAAATTAACACCGATCATGAAAGGCCGATCAGAACCATTTTTTCTATATAACTGTATAAATTAGTTACCCGCGCAATTGATTTACATCAGCCAATCAGGCTCCTGCTCCATTCACTAAAAAAATCTATTCCTAATAAACATTGATGTTACTATGCAGTGCTCATCAGATCAGAATGATAATGTAGCCAACACTAACTATAAATCAGGCCAACACTAACCTAAACCGGGCTAACTTTGGCGGAGAATTGGTTTATACCATTGTTGACTATTTGGGCAGCGTTAGCTGATCTGCATTGATTGGCCTACACTTTACCCATATTATCACTCGAACTCTAACCCTAATTTAGGCATTATTTACATGTAATTTGCGCCCGTTCCAAATGTAATGATATTTAAAAACATGCTCTTTTTAGAAAGTAAATTCTACTGTCTTAAGACTTGAATATATAACAAATAAGGCTAACACGTACTGTATTAAAATTTGTTTTTTTTTAGCTATTCTGATTTTTTTTGATGGAATATCACGCTCACAAACAGAATAATGCGTATGTAATACGCATTAATGAATAAGCATGAAGCCGTCTCTAGATATTTACTTTAATATCAGGGTTGACAAATTCACACTACATAAGCCTTGATAAGAAAAATGCGCATTGCGCATGAATTCACAATCATGCGCACGCATGAAACCTATCTCTACGTAATGGTAATGTAATGATAATAGTAATCGATTATTGGAATCACATGGTTTGGATGAGGTCCGGATGATGGTCCGGAAATAAGCCTTCGACTTTATTTTACTTGTCTTTTTTTTCTACTAATTATAGGACTTTATTTTTTCAATTAAATAGCAAAATAGTTAACTCAATTTACAATGTATAGTATATAAAACGCAAAGAAATAATAGAATAAATTGAATTTCAACGTTCTAAAAAATAACTAGTTTATTATTTATTTATTTTTAACAGGTGTTTTCTATGACATTCTTCGATAAATTATGCATATCCGCGAATATTCTGAATTACTATTTAAAATTCCAAAGTCATTAACCATAGAATACTTTCGAGTTTACCATAAAAATGATCGTTTCAATAGGACGATTCTAACGAGCCTAAAATCGTTAGAATTCAAAATTTGTGTCACGTCGGGTATTTTAGGATTGATTAACAATCCTAAAACACCCGAAACGACACCCTTAACGATCTCGGGATCCCATGGTTTGATGACTCGGCCGATAAAAACATCGGCCCGCGATTGATTAAGAAAATTAGGATATTCATTTCTCAGTTTCAATTTATACTTTGACTTTCTTTTCGAATATATTAAATTTAAAAAAATTGCATTGAATAAAGATCCTGTATCGAATAAAAAAAATCGGATAATATTATATATTAATAAGTTAATTAATTTAAATTCACACAATAACAAAATGATGATGTCGAATGAAAATATTATTTAGGGTCCTTGCCAAGAAAATCACAATATGGGACACGATCTTAACTCGGGCTGGTTGACCGACCTTTTTGCTAGTACAATTTTTCCGATAAAAATTAGTTTCGTATCTAGATCAAACATGTAAAAGGCCATCAGGTAGTTCTTTGCCAAATCATAATGATACTAAATTATTTAGTTTTATTCCTTTTGCCTTGGAGAAATTATCTCTACAGATTTGCAGGAAAATTGCCTGCGAATTTTTGATATTTTTGATCATAGTCTTTTAAAATCCCGAAAAACTAAATCCAGATTATACATCACGAACTTCTGTATTTACGTAATAACACATAGATGACAATGATATTATGTAATTGCTTGATATGCATTTATGTAATATAAATTGCTTCTTTTTGTGTAGTATTAATGAAGGTCCGTAGAATGCATTAAATTCATATAAGTTCATGTAAATTCATGTATATACCGTAAAATCCGGAATTTTTCACAGTGTAAAATTAAAAATCACGTACATGATACAGTTGTTTACATCACATGTACATATAAATAGTACTTTGAAAATTGATCTACTTTTTGTCACGCCGGGTACACATGTCCGGATTTTATAGTAATTTCTTCTAGTAATTTTATAAAAAAAAATTATTCGTTATTTACCAATTTATCATCTAAATTGGCCAACTAATATCTACATAGTTATAAACGACTAGACAATTTTTAATTAATCTTTTAGGGTGTTCTCAAACAACGCGCTCGATGTGATTAGCTAGTGATTGAGATAGTGGTTAACCGTTATGGCGTTATTAATTAGACCAATTTTGATGCCCGATAGTGTTGATGTTGAAGACCGACAGAAATATGCTCACGTATCTTCCTCGATATGATTAATTTATGATCGTGTTTGGTGCTCAAGTGTTACGAATATTTGATTGCAATTGATGCTTGAGCAAACACCTTTTATTATTATTATTATATCATTTAGCAATCCTTTTTCATTTGTGGAGAAGATTTTTGGCATAAGTAATAAGATAATAATTCGTCGACATTGGTAATGATCATAACGATAACGATAATGATAACGAATAAAAAAAATAGAACAATTATTTTTTCTAATCAATCAATGAAAAATTTCGACCACCAAGCGCAACTCTATTATAAAAAAAAATGACGTTTGGGCATCTATCTCTAGCTGATTATAATGAGAAAGACCCTTAATTGTTTAAACAAATTTCTGCCAATAAAATTTTCTTTCTGACGTATTAAACTCTTTCATCACGTGTTTTATTAATTGGAATAATCGATACAATTGATTCGGCAAATTATTTTTTTTTACTAATAAAATTTACCCTCAGACAGATTGATTGAAGTGCTTGAGAATATTCTTAGTATGAGATATGCTTTAGAGGAGAATCAATTCTAACACTTCTTATATCGACTGACCTGGCACACGAAGGCTCGGCCGTTGGGCCAGGGCCTACCTGTATCACTACGTATAATTTACTATGTCTCGTAACGTGATTTCCAAAGCAAAGACCCTATTTGTTTATATTACAGCCATTTTTCATTTATATTTCCGTGGGAAGTCAGGAATTCTGAATAATTAGGGAAACAATCTCATGGGGATATAGAAACCATTGTTCACACTTCTTTGAAAAGATGTAAAATTAAAATGCTCCCGCACTGAATACAAATTAAAAAACCCTAGTATCAAAAGTTTATCGAAAAAAAAAATTACACATAACCTCATTTATATTACTCGTCTTATTCTTTCATTCATTCTAATAAAGAAAATTTAACTATACATCGGCCGGGCCGGCCCACAAAGGTGCGGGTCGACCCTCAACCCGCCCGCATGCCCGGCTGATGGGCCGGGTCAGCCAGTATCACTACCAATTTTTGCAGCTAATTTTTCTGACGTTCTCATTTCAGATGGATCAATATTTTTTTCTACACATGGGACTTTCTTCTTTAAATTAACTTGAGCTGAACTCCAAATTTGATCACTTCAAATATTCACTGACTATGAAAAGTAAAATTTTTTAGAATACAGTAGATAAAATGCTAACTTCTCATCGTTCCTTTTTTTTTTTTTGAAATATTTAATGCCGGTGAGAAGTTGGCTATTATTCTTAATATTGCCAAAAAATATGTTAAAAAATTTTTTTAAACAAATATACGCTTATTTGGAATTTTCGGCTTAATACTTAGGAAGTATTTGCTAAAGTGACATAGATAGATTCAATACATTTGATTGTTTATTCATTTTTTGATTTGATGGTTCTTAGCTTGTAATTAACGAAGTGACAGTTTACAATATTAAAGTGCGTGCCTGTAACGGATTTTCTTTTTTTTTCTTTTTTACAGAAAGAACAACAATATATAATTGATAAATTAATAGCAATATTAATGCGCAATTTTATTTTATTGAATGTTTATGAAGCAAATACGTAATTTTTATTGCTATTTCTGATTGCTCTTATCATTCCGACCTAACTTTCTTGATGATAATCCGATCCAAACCTGGTACACATTTTCTAGGTGCATTGGAATCATATTGAAAATGTTAAATGGGAATCCTATATTCTGAGCGCTCGACTTATGCTTATTGCCTTTTGTGTCAGATTTTCACCAGATAGATGAATTAATAATCACTAATAGTAAAAACTGTAGCGAAACATTTTATTGGCTATTTTAAATATATCGACATATGCTTCTTAACTAAGAACTGTGAATCGGAATCTGATGCAGACGTTAAATTCGCATTAATATCCGATTTGTTAGAATATGTCTACGGGACGGAACAAATTGAAGCCGAGAAACCAAAGGAGATTCTTGGCCGCTGTGCACTCGATAATTATTCTGCATGTTTTAAATTATATAAGTGATGCCAATAGAAAACCTGTAATTCATGTTCTTGAATATTAAAATCCAATAATTGAACACTTATCATTGGAGTCATATTAATAAGATGAAACAATTAATATTAAAATCTTATGTATTCTATTACTTTGTTTTAAGTTATTTTATTAAAAGCAAACATTCATAAAACATGGTTTATGGTTTTTTTTTCTTGGCGTTATACGTAAAAAATTTATTATACGGCCTTAACCGAAATAGAGATAATTATATGGATATTAATATAATATTGCTAATATTATTTTGTATAGATCATCCCATTCATGAATATACAAAAAAAAAGCACGTACCTACTTGTTATAATTATTTAATTTAATGTATTTATCTAATATTAAAGGTTATTAACTCAATTCAATTTTATCATTTTCTATAGGGTTTAGATGCAAATTTGGTACTGCGATCTAAATTAGTCACGTGATGAAACTTGTCGATGTTAGGAAAAGTCAGAAATAAGTACTATATCCACTTTTTATTATAAAATTTTGCAGATCAAAATAATTTGACATCCCTAGTTTAGTTTCGGTTCTGTGCTAAATTAGAGCTTGACAATATTTATGCGATTTTGATGTACAGTTAGAGAATAAAGAATAAAGTATAGTTCAACTCTTTATAAATGCGCCCCTTGGGAATATCATATGTACATACATATCGATATAGATGAATTTTTCAACAAAATGGAAGGGAGCATTCGAGGATAATATACATAGTATATGCGCTTATAAATTATACATTTACGAAGGGTAAGAATATTCGTGATTTTTCTGTAGTGACATTATTTCTTTCAGTATCTTAATATTATGTAAGTTGTATAAATAATTTAATATTAAGGAATTTTCGGTTATCAATATCGTAATCAATTGTTGTTAATTTGTGTTACGAAGTCGGTGTAACTAAATCCTATTTTGTAAATTGATTTATTCTTATTATATGAATTAATACAAAATATGTCACACGAATTCAGAATAAAACGTAGGTACCGTTATTATGGATACTAGACCTTTTTATTAGTCGCCAAAGCAGGTTTAAATATTAGTTTTTTGTTTTTACACATTTTTTTGTTTTCTTTCACAGAATACGTTAGGTAACCCCATCCTGAAATGAAGCGGGATGTCGGACAAACTATTGTGCATGCAATACTTCACAATTAGTATTCCAAGCAGTAACGGTAGATCAATAATGTATTATTTACTCGACCGATTACTTCTAGATCGCCATTGCGTTAATGGATATTTCATTGCTAAATTTAAATACAAACTATTCTTCAAGAAGACATGAAGAAAAGCTTTTAAAAAATTAGACCATTCATATTCTTGCCATTTACTATTGGAGCACTACAACTGCCAAATCAGTAATAGTCAAGGACGTTAAATTACTTTAATTTACCAAACTTGTAGAGATTTGCTAATTTTGGTAACACATCAGTAAATTTGGTATCTGGAATATCAATTTTACCAGCAATCTGGTTTAGTATAAATCTGGTTTAGTATGATAAGATAAAGATATACTATAAATATCGATATACATATTGATATGTAGATTCATGTCAAATGTAAACTGCTAATTATTACAACATGTTAGTATCAAATTCACTAGGGCGATTTGAAAAGAAAGAAGTAAAGATGTGTAAATAGTTACTGAGCTGAGCACATAGGGACCAATAGGCGTATTCTTTATTTACCGATGCAGGTAGTGAATACATCTATGTAAACTTTAAAATTGAATAAAAATCTTTTTTTTTTTTTGGAAAATAAATCGAGATGCTTTTGATTTGCCTATGATTTAAAATCAATATATATAATCAGTAAGGGATACACGTATAGTAGTAGTACCCATCTTCTAAAGAAAGAAACGATATTTTAATGATGTACAAATTAAAGCATAACAACAAAGATAGTTATACCGACAGTTCGGAAAACGGAGGTATTTACACTTTATAGAAAAATAAATGCGTGCATATATGTAATTTCCGAATAATTTTTAATACGTAAAAAAGTAACCACACTTTATACATGAAACAAAACAAGGACCGGAAGGATTTTAATTTTTTTTTAAAATGGATAGAAGCGTCACACAAATTTAGTTGTATCTCATTTATAAGATAACACTTATTCATGCACATGAATATTATTTAAATGGCATCTTTTCGGTTCTGATGATATAACTTCTCCCCTGCTGGCAGTCGTTTAATTCCTTGCCCTTTTCTTTCCTTTATAACGGATTTTATCATTATTTCGACATAACCCATTACCACTAAATGGTGGGCTTGACGGGTTCATCTATAGATCCTACAAATGTAATTAGCGGTGTAAGTGACAAAGTTGAGGGCGTTACCAATTCAGCTGATAAAGCTGATAAAACTGATAACAGCAATAAAGACAATAGTAGCAATAACAGTGATAATAGCAATGAGACCAATAAAGCTGGTAGTAGCAAACCTGTTAGTAGCAGTAAAGCTGATAATGGTAACAATGATGAGGGCGTTACCAATTCAGTTGACAAAGCTGGCAAAACTGATAACAGCAATAAAGACGATAGTAGCAATAAAAGTGATAAAAGTGATAACAGTGATAATAGCAATGAGGCCAATGAAGCTGGTAGTAGCAGTAAAGCTGATAATGGTAACAATGATGATAATGGTAACAAACCTAATATTGGTAATAAAGTTGGTAAGGTTGTCAAAACCACCACCAATAATGTAGTCAAAACAAATGATAATGGTAACGATAATGCTGATAATGGCAGCGGTAATGCTGATGCCCATTCCAAAACCGATAATACTGTCGATGCCAAACCCAGTAGCACGGTTACTAAAACTCAAAAAAATGTAGTCGCTAATACAGTTAAAGACATTGCTCAAGCATCTGATGCTCCTAGTACAGAAAATACACCTAATACGACCAAAGATGTTACCAATAAAGTTATCAATTCAGGCAATCCAGTCAACAGCATTACCGATGATGTTACCAATGTTGCTAAAGCACCTGAAGACGTAATTGAAACAGCTGATAATACGGCCAAAAATGTTACTAATAATACGACCAAAGATCCTAAAGGTGTAGTCGATAACGCAGCTAATACAGTTAATAATACGGCCAAAGCTGTTACTAAAGCACCTAGTAAAATAATTAAAACAGCTGATAATACGGCCAAAAATGTTACTAATAATACGACCAAAGATCCTAAAGGTGTAGTCGATAACGCAGCTAATACAGTTAATAATACGGCCAAAGCTGTTACTAAAGCACCTAGTAAAATAGTTAAAACAGCTGATAATACGGCCAAAAATGTTACTAAAGCACCTGTAGACGTAGCTAATACAGTTGATAAAACGGTCAAAAATGGTACCAATAAAGTTAACAATCCAGATAATCCAGTCAACAGCATTATCAATAATGCTACCGATACTGTTACCAATCCAGTCAACAACGTTGTCAATAATGTTGCTAAAGTACCTAAAGACGCAGTTAATACAGTTAATAAAACGGCCAAAAATGTTGCCAATAAAGCTACCAATCCGGATAATCCGGTCAACAGCATTATCAATAATGCTACCGATACTGTTACCAATCCAGTCAACAACGTTGTCAATAATGTTGCTAAAGTACCTGAAGACGTAGTTAATACAGTTAATAAAACGGCCAAAAATGTTGCCAATAAAGCTACCAATCCGGATAATCCAGTCAACAGCATTATCAATAATGTTACCGATACTGTTACCAATCCAGTCAACAACGTTGTCAATAATGTTGCTAAAGTACCTGATGACGTAGTTAATACAGTTGATAATACGACCAAAAATGTTGCCAATAAAGTTACCAATCCAGATAATCCAGTCACCAGCATTATCAATAATGTTACCGATACTGTTACCAATCCAGTCAACAACGTTGTCAATAATGTTGCTAAAGTACCTGATGACGTAGTTAATACAGTTGATAATACGACCAAAAATGTTGCCAATAAAGTTACCGATCCAGATAATCCAGTCACCAGCATTATCAATAAGACTGTTACCGATCCAGATAATCCAGTCACCAGCATTATAAATAAGACTGTTACCGATCCAGATAATCCAGTCACCAGCATTATAAATAAGACTGTTACCGATCCAGATAATCCAGTCACCAGCATTATAAATAAGACTGTTACCGATCCAGTCACCGGCAATATCAATAAAACTGTTACCAATCCAGATAGTCCAGTCACTAGCATTATCAATAATGTTACCAATCCAGATAATCCAGTCACTAACATTACCAATCCAGATAGTCCAGCCAATAACACTACTAACAACAACCCACCATCATCTACAAACCCACCATCACCTAGCAACCCACAGTCATCTAACAACCCATCGTCATCTAACAACCAATCGTCATCTGACAACCCACAACCATCTAATAATCCACCATCTAACAACTCACAACCATCTAATAATCCACCATCTAACAACCCACTACCATCTAATAACCCACCACCACCTAACAGCCCACCACCGTCTGAAAATTCAGCAATACCTAATGACAATTTATCACAACCTAATAATACCTCACCATCTAATAATAATACACTAAATGATGCACCACAACAAAGTAATTCGCTATCAAATCTACCTACGGGAGTTGATTCATTGCCCACACCCTCATCAAAACCCGTAATTAGTGATAATGATAATGATAATACACTCTCTAACGGTTTAACGTCAAATGGTGAACTACCAATTTCCACTTTACAACCTAATTCACCTTCACAACCACCTCCTGATGGAACCATTGGTGGTATAACATTGCCACCTCATTCAGCAGCGATAATTGGAACAATTCTTGCAGTTATAGTTGCGGCACTTGTAATAATTTTTATAATAAAGAAAACTACATTTGGTAGAATGAAAGTTGATGTCCTTGAGAAAAATCAATTAAATACAAATAATAGTATACCAAATAATGAAGATAATTTAAATAATGCATTTAAAAACATTGGAGATAATGTAACTAATGCATTTGAAGGCATAGAAGTTAGAGATCCTGATCCTGAAGATGACATTGAATCACAAAGTTCGAGTGCAGAAAGTTGGGCTGCAAGGATGACTAGAATGATACATAATAAATTATAGATCACATCAATCAATTTTTTCTAGCATATTTTATAATAAGTAATTTTATCCAATTCATGTATTCAATTTATTTATTTATTTTTTTATAGTTGTATTCTTTTATATATGCTTCTTCCAATTTCTCTTATTTATTTAAATGATTAATGTAAAGTATTGTATAAGTACTGTATAAAAAAACCAAATTTTTGTGGTCTTGATGACCATACATTATTGTAATGCGGGAATAAATTAAATTTTAATTCAAAATAAAAAATTTATTGGAATTTTTTTTCTGGACGAACTCATACGATAAAAAATACTGCGACGAAGTATAATTCCGAAATAAAAATCGATAAGAATAAAATGTAACAAGACATTTGACAGATTTGACACAAAGTGGATTAACGTTAATCCGCATCATATGTTGAAAATCATAAATAGTAATAATGGTTTAAATGTTAATGATAGTGATAAATTTGTATACCGATGCACTATTTGTAGATAATTTTCGTTTATTTGTTTTTGTTAAATATTATTTCTGCAAAAAATATCTTGTAAAAAAAATCTTATCGCTGTTTTTGATTTGCCTGGATATTGATCAATTTGTGATACAAAATTTTTTTGTGAGTCCATGAGTTTTCACGATTACAATATATATATGTAATCGCCTAAATTTATTATTAATTAAATGTATTATGTAAAATTGTCTACATTGTAATCGAACTCATGGGACTCCCAGAGAAGTGTTTGTATCACGAATTGATCAAATGTCCAGGTAAATTGAAATAGTGATAATCAAATTATCGGTTTCAAAATGTTACATCTAGGGTTTCTGGTGCAGTTATAATTATATTGGAACATGGTGCACCATTATACTACATACTCTATAAAAAAAATCTCATTGAATTGTTCGGAAAATCGACTCCATTTCGAACATTTAAAGGATGTTTATTGGATAAATGCGTTTTTTATACGTTTTTTATGCGATAATTTTTACATCCCGTACAAACATCGTAATGAAAACAGTACAAACATAAACCTGTTTGGAAATCCGAACAATTTCAAACAATTTTAAAACATTTTTTATAGGGGTGTATTATCTGATGTTAATAGCTCATTATTGAGATAAGACTGAACCTATCCTTCAAAAGTTATTTGGAAAGTTTGCGCACGTGATATGTTATATTTAGAATCTATAAGATCTATAAGCGTAATATTAGTTGGGCTCAAGTGAAGACATGCATTTAGGGGGCTTTTCGTAGGACGTGCACTTAGAAGTGGGTCTGGTTGTTTACATAATAGTAAAATCTTAAATTATTCATCTCGAATATTCACGAATTCCGTGTAAAAAACTCTAATCCTTAACTATTCGTGAATTTTGTGTAACCAAATATTCACAATTGAATATTCTTTTTTAACCGTGTTATTCACGGATCCCAGCTCTAGTTTCAACATTAAAATTTAAACGTTACTGTAAATTTGCAATTTCAGAGAACAAATAGATAACGAAGAATAGCTTTTAGTGTTGTCGAGTGTTATAACAGATATTTCAAATTTGTCAAATATTGCAAATATGATGCTACTATAGTAGCACTACTAAACACAATCTTGTTTATTGTTTTACTGAGTTCATGTATTCAATTTCGGTGTTGTAGAATATAATTGAAGAATTAGAAACGTTTGATAATATTAAAAGGAAAACGGATTATTATGAGATCCTTAAGATCTATAATTCATTATCTTGAGAGTATGAAATTTGAGCGAGCTCGTAGAAATAAATCTATGAAAAGAGAACCTTCTTTTACATGTATTTATTACAATATTCCTGATATTTATGTGCAAAGGGTAATGGTGTGATTTCACTCTTATTGTAATTAAGACATTTTTGACAAAAATGAATGAATAAATGGCATATTACCCTATAAAAAAAGTTTGTCTGCTTTTGTTCAGCTTTTGTCGATATTGTTCAAAAAAAGTTCAGAATGGAGTCATT
>CAJVPY010004216.1:0-12907 GCA_910591965.1 Dentiscutata erythropus | reverse complement strand
GCACAATATCGTGCGCAGCTTTTGGTAACTATATATATCAAATATTGCATCAAAATGATCAATCATTGATATCTCCTGATAAGAAATTCGTCTCAAAGCATGGTTTTGCTGTGTACCTACCCATATACTCTTTATTATAAATCCAACCCTAAATCCTAGTCCAATCATCCAATCATCCAATCACAGGTCGAATAAATAAATAACGGGATACAAAATTCCCGATATGCATCCTATATGCTACCACAGATCCGCCAAATAACTGTAGATTAGTAGTATATCGGGTAACTAATGGTAAGATATAGGCATGGGTACATATAACGGCAAAGTATCACATGATGCCGACTGGTGCCCGATTTGCCTTCATTCGACCTGTGTATCGGTAATCTCGATATTTTACTCTTAAATATAAGAATAAGATATTGTGATTACTGATATATTGCTAATACCTTGCCCATGTCTATATCTTACCATTAGTCTACTAATATGCTATAGTTATTTGGCGGATCTATGGTTGTATATAGAGTGCATATCGGGAATTTTGTATCTCATCATTTATCCGTTACTATTACGCAATAGGTGCATCTGCAATTTACTTATTTGCGCCGGTAATACAAACCAAAAAAGGAAATCGCATTTGTAAATAAACAAGAAAGTTTAGGATTAGGACGTTAGGGTTAGCGTTAGGGTTAGTGTTAGGGTTGTGAGCTTTTAGTGATAATTTGAGTTTTTATATGTAAAATTTCATTCCCGTTATTTTTTATTAGTCCAAAAAGGTCGATTTAAACACTAGTTTTTGAGTATTTTCTCTTTTTCGGTGTTTTTCTTCGCTTTGCTCACGTGTCAGGCTGATCCGGGATCATCACATTTCACATTCTCCGATTGGCCATTTCCTTTTTAGAGGTTTGTATTACCGGCGCAAATAAGTGGATGCGGTGAATCTGTGAGGGCTGTTTTCCTGTTTGGGTATGCTATAAATAATAGTAAAAGATAGCGATAGCAAGTCATTGCCAATCTGGGTAAAAAAAGTGCATATACTAGTGAGCCCAGTTACCTTAGCTACATACATCCCCTGCCATTAATGGGTTTTCAACTGCCTATTTCTTATCTGATGAAACATACTTCTAATAAAAAGTCCTCAGGCCGTACTACCTGGATTTGGGTTAGAGTTTTAGTGGGGACCCGGTTAGGTCATGTGACGACAATCAAATGATTTTCTACATGCGTGAGTTTATGCGGTGTAACATTTAACAGTGTAACTATAACGAAGCATAACCGCATACAAAATCAAAACTTTACAATCCAAAGTAATGGTGATGCGCAACAAGACTAATTTTTGCTAAACAAATCGAACTATATATTCATTCTTAATAAGAATTTAACAAACCTGAAATTTTCTTTAACTATTTTCGAACGATTAAATTGTGTAAATGTAATAATAATTGTGCAAACATGATAGGAAAAAAAATTTTAATTGTATAAAATTTTTCAGTAAGAAATAATATATAGCACTAATTTATTTAGTAAAAAAGAAAGCCTAATATGTAGTAATATTAAATTGAAATTGTATTAAATTTTTAAAAAAAATTTCAAAGAGAAAAGAAACATTTAAACATTCAAATTTTTTATTTATTGTTTTTTTTATTGAATATTTGGCTATTGCTTTTATTGAGATCACAATAAAACTTCATTTACAATCCCATGATTTATTTTACACTATTGGGTGTGTTCTTTAAAATAGCTTGGTTTAAGTCATAAGGGCATTTTTTTGATGTTTTTTCATACTAGCATAATAGAATAATCAATTTCTTGCATTCCATCATTATCAATTTGCGAATTCTTTCTTTGCTTCTCTTGATACACCTTCTTGAAACTACAGCTTATACCTTTTCTACGTGAAGCAGCAGTAACCTGAACTCTTATTTTCTTTCACAGTGCTGATATTTCTTACTATTAGTTCGCCCTGTATCCCCATTATAGGCATAAAGATAAGAAGTTACAGCTAGATGAATGTAGGTAGGTGTCTTGCATATCTTTATATATACTTGCTGCCCAAATTAGTAGCCCAGAATAAAATCCCAAATAGTTAAAACCTATTTGGGATTTTAATATTGAAAGTGCCAAATGCCCAAATAGTATTTACTTTTTATATATATTCCAAATCCCAAAATTATTTCAAATCCCAAAGTTATTCCAAATTTTAAAATTATCATGTGTATTTTATAGTGTTTATTATAAACAGATTTATAATTTTCAGAGTTATTTGTAATTTATTCAATATTTTTTTTTTTTTTTTTTTTTTGTTGTTAAAGTGAGGTCTTGCTCATATCTTTATTGGATAATTTATACAAGTGATTATATAACACTATATAACTACTTAATTTGTATACACACAAAAGAATATAAATTACATTCAAGAATGAGAGCTCAGACTAAAAGCTAAACTAAAACTCCACCAGAGTAGAGCTTACTGCTAAACTAATTATCTGCAACCTAAACCTACTAGAGTGGTCAAGACTTACCTAGGTTTTAATAGTTAATATATAGTTAGAGAGTCTACTGTATTGAATTCATAGTGTAGACCAGAGATGGACTTTTTGTAGTGCTTGTCCTTTGGAAGGTCACCTTTTCTCCTCATTATGCAATTGGTCTGCGAGGCCACAGGGCATGTGTATGTGAATCTTCTTCGTTGATGTGTGGTGCATTTGTTTGTTAGCGTCTGTGTTGAATTGATCATATTGGAAGTTGATATACCCTGTTGCTTCTTCTATACTGCAAAGCTTACACAGTATGGCTTCCAAATTTGTTCGTAGGTCTCAGCTGCTACCTTCTGTTGTATGTTAAGTGTCTAGAGTGCTTGTATTAGCTGAGACGAGATGAGGCCTTTTATAGTTATAAGGAGGTGATGTACTTGTTATAGTGATGAGGTAGGTTGTTAAATGATGGGTGGGATTTAATGAGGTCTATGATTGCATTGCGTTGTGGGGGAGTAAGATCATTGGGGTTTTTAGTAACTACTTCTGCAATGGCTGTACTTACAATTTGCATAAGTGACTATGAACTGTGGCAGCTAAGCCAGTGTGTGGGGGAGTTGGTAGTATTGCAAGAAAAGCAAGTATTAGTGTGAAATGTACTTGAAGAAATATAGTAGAAATAAGAGTGTGTTAGTAAGATGTTAAGTAGGTTTTTGACTCTGAAAGCTTTTAAGTAGCTTAGTTTGGGATATGTTATGTTAGATGTAGCTTTTTAGTTGTTGTTTAGATATCGCCATGTAGAGTTCCAATCGATAGTTTGGATGTAGTTTTCCCATTCAGTGTTTTGCTTTTGTGATGACCACATAGCTGTTGTGTATGCTCTACAAATACTTTTGGTAAATTGTCTTGCAGGTTTGTCTATGTATTGTTTCTTTCTACTGCATTATAAAATATAGATTATGTATATTAGTATAGTTGAGTTGCAAAGTAGGTACTGATTGATGTTGGTGTTTTTTGGCTAGGATGTCTGCAGCTGTATTAAATCTGTCATTGGTATGAGCCTGGACTTTAAATAGTGTGAGCTTAATGTTGAAGGCTTTGATAGCATTAAGAAGTATATGCCAAATAGGCCAATAGTTAAATTTAAAGTATTTGGAGGATTTAAGTGATATTTGAAGGAGTTTGTAGTATTTGGAAATGACAGATTGTGAATCTGTATATATATCAACTTTAGCATCACGGGGTAGTGTAGAGATAGCTGACAGTATAGCTATTAACTCGGCTTTGTATGATGAGGGCCAGTTGGTAATCTTGGCGGAAAAGCTATTAGTTACTTGGTTATCTGCAATTTGTACCTAGCCGATGCCTATTGAGCAGCTGTCTGTGCCTATATTAAATACTGAACCATCAGTATAAAAGGTAAATGATTGAGTACTGCTATTAGAAAGAGTGTGTTGTGTAAGTGTGTGACAGAGTTCACTGTTCTGAATGAGTATAGGGGCTAATGAGTCTATTATATTAATATCAGGTGGAGGTGGTATAGTAAGTGGATGTTTAATAGCTGTAGAGTATAATAAGTCGATATAATTGGCATTGAGTTTTAGTCCTTTGTTAGTTGTTTTCCTATCCAAGAATTGCGTAGATATTATTGTAGAGACTTCAAGTGTGCAATAGTTAGCTAGACGGTTGGAGTTAAGGTTGCAGCCTGGACATGGGCTACATGTTACTGGTGGTAGAGGATATGGTAGATGGTGTTGTATATCAATATCGTGTTGCCAGTGTGTTATGGAAATTGTATTATTCTGTTTGTATTTCTTTCTAACTTGGCCGATAATGATTTGGTCTTGCTGGTATGTAAGTACCCATAGTTTTAAATGTTTAGGAATTGTATATGATCGATATGCGAATGCATTGGTACCTGAGGGATGGTACTGGGCACTTATAGAGCGAAGCTATAAGTCACTGATTATGGTGTCTTCAAGAAAAAAGGACCAATATGGCTTCTTTCCTTTGGGAAGATATAAAAGTCTAGGGGAGATATGTTGTCATTCTAATAAGTATTCATTGTCGGCAGAGCACAACTGCTCAAGGTAAAGGATGTTCTTGTTTCTGAGTTGTTGTTTAAATGTATTGTATTTGTTGCTGTCAGAAAGTATACACTCTAGAGGGGTGTTACTGTCCTGGATTGTTTGTGGCCAAGCTTTGTTAATGTTTGTCATTAGGCTGATGCTAGCTTGCTGGATAAGCTAAATTATTTTAAATGTAGTAGTGTATCTATTAGGTCTATTAATAATAGGTTTGGGGTGCTGGAGAATACTGGTAGTAGACTAGAGGTTGTTTTGCAGCTGTTGGAGCCTGCTATGTGTAGTAATACCTAGTATAGAGTCATTGTTAATTCTAAGAAAAAGGTTGCTAGCATGGTGTTGGAGCTATATATCCCAAATATTATATATGTTGTAGATCCTGTAGTTAAGCATTGTACTATTTGGAGTGGACCGTGATAGATGAGCTTTGTGTTTAGCAATAGTAAGATATTTGCCAAGAATTAAGGAACATATAGATTTGGGGATAACTATATTGTGGATTCTATATTCAATTGTTGGAATTATCACTGTATTGATAATATAGGTAATTTGTTTGTTAGTAATGTTTTTTGTATTGGCAGTATATACCAGATTGAGGGCCTCATCCTGGATTAGTTTGATTTGTTTGGACTGCTTGTTATTGAGTGTAAACCAACACCCAAGAAATTTGAATAGCTAACTGGGTGGGATAGAAGCAAGGTTTGATTGCATAAGGAAGATATTCACTTCAGTCTGGTTAGATATGAAAATAGATTTAGAGAGGTTGATTTGAATGTTTGCCATACTGTAGAAGAAAGAAGCCATTTGTATAATCCTGTCAAGGTTTTCTTTAGATTGAGCTATCCAGAGAGTGTTACCCATATATGCAAGAACTAATATAGAGCATTGTAGCTGCTTAGTAGAGGGTGAGATTAGACTGGTTTGCCAAGCTGTATGCATAGTATAGCCTGGTAGATGAGTAGATATTTTTGTAATAAGCAGATTATAGTAGATTCTCCAAAATAGTAGCATAATAGTTTTACCTTGATCAATCCTATTCTGAACGTTGTAGTAGTTAGTAAGGCCTAGGTTAGTGATAACTCTGTTAGAGCGGTCCGTGAGGAGGTTAGTGAGGATATTAATAAGTGGGCGTGGCATGCCAATTCTATGTAGTGATTGGTGGAACAGGTAGAAGTTAACTGAGTCATATGCTTTACTTATGTCTTGCGATAGAATTCAAAGCTGGTTGTGGTTACAAGTTGCATCTTTTATAATATTGTTAAGGATATGGATTGGGATAGAAGTAGAGTTTCCAGAGAGTGCAACGTAGTTGAAAGGAGATAAGACGGAGTACTTGGATAGGTTATTGTTTAAGCGATTAGTAAGTAGCTTGGTGTAAAGTTTTTTGATATGTTCTATTAAACTAATAGGTCTGGTGTTTGTTAAGTTTTTATCGAAGATTGGTTTTTTGGCAATAGAGTATATTCTTTCTTCTTTCCATTGTTTAGAAATTGTTTGGGATGTTAGATATCTGTTGAAGAGAGCTGTTATTGCTAACAGAAATGTAGAGCCTGCCTGCTTTAGCATTTCGTAGCTTATACCAAAGAGACTACAAGCTTTATTGTTAGGCAGTTGATCTTGGGCCAAGTTTGCAAGTACGTCCTGATACCAGTCTTGATGGATGTGAGGTTTAGGAATATATTCTGATTGCCAGTCAGAATCAAAAAAATTTTGGTTGATTAGACGAAAAGCGATTTAATTATTGAAGTGTTGCTGTATATGTGATTTGATATCAGAAGGATCTGTAATTATTTCCTGGCCTAGCTTGATGTTGTCAAACTTGACTGGGTCTTTATGCCAGTTTAGAATGCTATTAAGCATAGAGGTTGGGCTGGTTTGAAGCTTAGTACACCTTTTTGAAATTGCCTCTGTGATTTGCTGATGTGTTAGCCTGATGTTTTCAAGGTTACGTGTATAATAAAGTTTCTTCCATTCAGTGTTGGCTTCTGTTATCCATTCTGCAGTACACGTAAGAAGAGGTATTTCTAGTTTGTGTATGCTGTTAAGTTGGGCTATAGTTGTTTCAAGGTGTCTTGGGACCTCTTTACAGGATTTGATAGCATATTTAACTGTTTTTATAACATTTCCAAGCTTTTTAAGACTGTAGTGTAGTTGGGTTGCTTTAGGTGAAAATGTGTGCTGGAAGTTGTGAACAGCAAATTTTTTATTAGGGATATGCTGGAGTGCTGCTGTGATTACACTAGTTTGGATTTTATGCCAAGTAGTTTCAAGGAACTTAGAAGTAAATAGTGAGAGGGGCATATTGTGTTTCTTTAAGTTAGAAGTAACTTGGTTTGCAAAGTCTTCACATTTTTCTTGGTTCATTGCTTTGTAATTAAAGATACGTCTCTGGGTGTGGGTTCTGTATCTTTGTTGGCCTGTACGTGCAAAGGAAAAGAGCTATTATGAGATAAGAATTTTGTAGTTACTTTGAGTACTAGTGGTAGGGTCATCTGTGTTGTAATCTGTGAGATATTGGAAAATTGGTTGATAGGTCCAGATAAAATCAATTTCACTACTGTGGTTAGCTTTGTGCCAGGTGTGGGCTGATTTGTTTAAGTGTGCTTCTAGGTCATACATGTTATTGTATGCTAGGTATTGAAGAAGTTTGTACTTGATAGACTGTGAGTGAATATTGTCTATAGATGCATTGAAATCTCCTAGAGTTATTGGGTGAATACCAGCTGCTTTGGCCTGCTGGAGCCATTGGATAATAGAGTTTTGGGTCTGGAGGTGGAGTTGTGCATCATTGCTAGGGAGATAAAGTAAAATAATTTGGAACTTGAAATCATGTTTGAAGAAAAGATCGATAGCAATAGCATATCCTGGGACTAGGCTAACATTATGAATATGAGAAGTAAGGTTGTTACGAATCATAATAGCTGTTCCTGCTTTTGAGCTGTCTGTACATAACTAGAGGTATGTATAGTGCTGTGTTTTGTATCGTTTTTGTGAAAATAGCTCATTTAAGAGTTTGGTTTCTGTAATATTAATAATGTCTAAGTTCTGTTGTAGGCAATACTGTTTCCAGGTTTCTTTTTTGGTATTGTTGTTAAATCCTTGTACATTGTGTGTGCAGATTGAGAGTGTAAGTAGTTGGGGTGAGTTGAATTGAGAGGTTTGTGCTTGTATATTGTAAATATTACTCATTAAGGTGTTTGTGTCGATATTCATATAGTGTTTAATTTGTGTCTATCAGTGCAAGATTGCCTGGTGGAGTGGAGGTAGTAGGTGATGCTGGGTCGTTGCCATTGTTGAATGTGGTTTCAACTGGAGTTAAAAGTGCAGCTAAAGTGTGAGAGGTCGTGGTAACAGTATCCTCTACCATAGGTATTGGAATAGATGTCTGGGCTTCTGCAAAGAATTGTATCGTGCTAGGTAGATAGAGTAGGTGGTGGTGGTGTATAACTAAATATTCCCCAAGCTGGTGTTGGGAGAGGAGAAAGGTCCAGCAGGAAATCTAGAATCTTTTTGATTGTATAGAATTGTCTGAGGGCCTGCATAGTCGAGGTGATATCTGATTGTTTTTTGATTGAAAGTGAAACAATAACTTCCTCCCTAAACAGAGTTTTAATGATTTCCTCAATGTCTTCTGGGATACTGGGGAGAGCCTGCTGACTTTTTGGGTCAGTGCCTTCTGAGTTGGTTGGTGGGTTGTTGCTGATTTGAATTCAGTTTGTGGGGAGCTGAGTGAAGTAGTAATATTTGCGAAAGAGTTTAGCTATAGATGTGAGTACTTGTGTAGACGTGATTAGAAAAGTGATACTATAGAGTTTGGTAATTTCTTCTGCATCTGGTAGGGCAGATTTGTTGGTGGGGTTAGCTTGCATAATTGTAGTAGGAAGAGGAAATTGGACTTTGTAATAGGAGGAGATTTGTCTAATAAACTCTCTAGCCTCTGCATCGTCTGTAATTGGGAAGTTGAAGGCAGCTCTAGTTCTAATCTTACTGATATCTGTAGGAAGTGAGGGCTTAACTGTGAAGAAATCGTTTGGCAGTAGCTTGAATGTATAAAATTCTCTAAGTTGAGAAACGACCTCAGCCAAAAGTACTAGTGAAGTGGCTTGGTTGAAAGGAAAGAACTTTCAGACTTTGTGGTTGAGCTCCTGGTATGTTGTAGGAAGAGGAATCTTTTTAGGTGGTAGGTCAAAGTATGAGTCTGGAATTTTGGTAACAGTATATGAGTCAGCAAGCTTTCTTTTGTACAAAGAAGGATATTGAAGTAAAGACCTATGTGAAATGGGAAACAATTGGCGCAGATTGGGTGGAAGCTTGTTATAGTGGGGGGTAATTGGGAAAGTTTGGCAAAGTATGTATCAGGAAGCTGTAGATTTTTCTAAGGGCATTTGCTACAGCTCTGGTGTATGACCATAGTTTAATAGGAAGTTGGAATAATAAAATTTTTTGGACCTCTTGGAATATTTCCTCTGGTGTGTCTGGTAATGGAATAAGCTTATTTTCTAATGCTCTGTTGATTTGAGCTCTGATATCTTTAGAGGTTTGCTTACTAGGGTTTTTGATCTTTAAGAAGCCTCTGGCATACCGAATAGCACTGCATATGCCTCTGTAAGAAGTTCTATTGAAATTGAGATTTGAAAGGTACTGAGCTATGAGCCATTTTCTGAGTATTGTATGGATAGTATCCTGGGTGGTGATGTTAGTAAGTGTAATCTCATGGTCATGTTTGTATGCTGCTAGAGCCCTATTGAAGATCTCATTGTATTCTTTTTGGTGTACAGGGGTGGTTTTGGGGTTGTGTGTGAAGGTAGTAAAGAATCTAGTATCCTGGTAAGTAAACTTAAAGCTGATTGCTTTAGGAAGCTTATGTTGTGTTGGGATTGTAACAAGCTTGTGGCTAGTAAATTCATAAATGCCTTCAGGAGTTTTGAGTACTTTAGCGATTTTTTCTACTGTCCAACGATTGGTGTCAAAGGGTGTATCAATAGGTGTAACGATCTTAAAGTATACCTCGTCAGCCCATACCATTTCATCTTCTGGAGCCTCTGTTTTAAGCAGATTCAAATTTGTTTGAGTAACTTGACTGTATGTAGATCTTGTGGTAGCTTGTAGCAGCATTATTAGGTAGAGCTTTGGTAGCTTTGTGTGAAGTTGCTGCGGGTAGGGATATATTAGAGAGGTTTATTGGTCTTTTACAGTTGTTTCTAGGGTTGGAAACTGCTGGGGTGTAATTAGAACTAGGTGCAGAAAGTATAGGCTGGGTAATCTGGTTGGTGGGTGTACTAGGCCTGGGTACTGTGTTAGTGTTAGGGGGTTTGTTTGTGATTGGTGCAGGGTTTGTAGTGTTGCTGCTTGTACTTATATCTGCATAACCTGTATTTGTGTTTTGGAGAGAGCTTGGATTGGTGTTGATAGCTGTATATACAACCTGCTTATTGTAGCTCCTGTTGGACTCATTATCTGAATCAAGATTTGTAATTGCATTGTACAGGATTGAGGCTAAATTTTCTGTATTTTTAGCTTTTAAATAAGGTTTCATGCTAGCTTCGTAAAAGTATGTAATTATAACAAGATCGCTATTCCGAGTAGGCTTTGGGTATTTGGCGCTAATGTTGACAATATCGCTTTTTTGTGATGTAAGATTGAACAAGACTGATTGAGCAAGATTTTCATGTCTGCATAACCATTATGGAGGGTAGTCGGTTAAATTGGAGATTTTTTCAGATTTAGTAATATCGACATAGAAAACAAAGTTGTCAGCATATTCAGGAACAGAGAAGCTGACAGAAAATGTAAGTTTGGACTAGTCTTTAATAGTGATGTTCAAAAATTTTTTGGTGTATTCTACACTGGAGTCTAGTGGTGAACTAATAGTAGAAGTGTCTTCAGGTGGGGCAGCTTTGGTGTTCCGGGAAAAAATATTCCAGTAGAAGGAAGAGCTATCGGAGGCCATGTTTTTGTTGGGGTCTTGAGGCTTAGTGTGGTGTAAAACCTGTAACTGTTGACTGTTTTTGCTTAAAGCACTAACTATAGTAACTTTTTGGTTATGTGAACGTTGGGGGTCTTTGAAACCGCTTTCGCAGGAGGATTGAAAAACTGCTTTGTTGTTGTTTTGTTATAATGGGGTCTTTTAACAAACTTCGCATCTCTTTTAAGTAGTTTATGGGGTGCTGAACAACTTTACTTAAGAGCCGGATATCAATTTACTTAGTAAGTTTCCGAGAAAATGTCACAGAAAAATTTTTTTTTCTTGTTTCTAATTTGGTAAAGTGATCTATAGGAAGAGTTATTGTAGTTTATTCAATATTTTGTATAATCTATTTTATATTTTAATATTAATTTATACTTAATACAGTAATTTTTAAAATAACTAAAATATATAGATATTTATTTTTAATTTGTAATATATTTAAAAGTTTACTAAATTTCTTAAAGTAAATTATATTATTGAATCAAAACATATTAAGCTTGCAAAATTTGAAATATTAACAATTAAATTTGCTAGTATGTCTTGCATTACTGTTTTATAATTATTTACTAAAGATTGGATAAATTGTATAAGAAGAAAATTTTTTAATTAAGTTTGTAGCAAAACAAACTTATCTATAATAAACTTCTTAATTAATTTCAAGTTAATTTATAAAAATTTTTTTTAAAGCCTAATTAAAATTAAATAATATTTTTTCAAAAACTATAAATATATAAGAAAATTATTCAAATACAATTAGTATTACAAATAAATTAATATAAATATAAAGATAAAATTGTCTTGCAAAAGTAGCTATCTTTTCAATAATTATTTTTGCAATAATTAATACAATAAGAATAAATATAAAAATAAAATTGCTGTTTGTAATAATATATATTTAGATATAAAATTTATTGTATTTATAAAATTTAAATTCATTAACAATCAAAAATTATTATTATTAGTTATTATATTAAATTTATTTTTAATTAAAAATTAGTATTATTTGAATTTGTATTTAAAATTTGTATCTAATTTAGCATTTGTATATATCTAATTTTGGATTTGTATCTAATTTGACTTTGGGATTTTGATAGTAGAATTTGAGATTTGGAATTGGAATTTATAGATTTGAATTTGGGTGGCAAGTATATCCTTATAACTTGACAAACTTTTGAACACTAGTATTTAACGCAAAATCATTTTGTTTCAAGAGATTTTCCAAATCACTGCAAAACTAATAAAGCTTATTTATTACATTTTCATCATCATTTGCATTATGATCATTATTACTAATATTGTTATTATTATTGTTATCAACACTATTACTGCTATCATTGTTATCGGCACTTATATAGCATGTGGTATTTATATGGCATGTGGCACTTCTACTTACTGTATAATCACAAAATAACGTACAGGGGTGTTATTTTGATGTTTGGCCTAAATTAAGCTTAATTTAGGCTGAAAATTGAAATTACACCCTGTGCGTTATTTTACGGTTATACAGTATATAGCAAATATGCAATATTGCTGTGATATTTTTGCTGGATAGCTATATCCAAAATTCTAAATATCTGCACCTCTAGTTAAAACCAAATAAATCTAAATATTTGTGATTTTCAAAATAAATATTTTAAATTTTTAAAATAATTTATACATATCCCTGATTCTTAAATATTTGGGCCCAGAAAGGATCTACAGATCTGGATTTTCTTTTAATTTTATATCTGATAGTTATATCAAGTATTTGCATTTGGACTATATTCAATAAAAAATTTTATTTGGACTTGAACAAATATGGACATAGACTAATCCAAATAATATCCATATTTATATATTATCTTTTTTAAAATTTTTAGAATATTTCAAAATTTAACTCTAATTTGACCTTAGCCTTACTCTTTTGATTTGAAATATTTCAGAACAGGAGCTTATGTGTTTGATTTGAACTAAGTGCCCTATATCTAATAAAAAAATGGATATAGTCTATAAATATCCATATCTATTAGTCCATATTGTCCATGTCCATATATTATAAATAGAGTGATATGGGGTTGGGATTCCGCGGCCTAGTGGTCTAGGCACCCAATCCTCCACGAGTGAGTTTTGGATTCAAGTCCTAATAGGTATGTTTACCTACAAATATTTGAAAGTATCTGCTATGGGAAGTCCAAGTGAATATAGGTCTGGATTAGGAATTTCCAGAAGGAGGTCTATTGTGGAGTAGTTGACACTACATGTAACAGTAGTTGTTACAGAAGGTTCTATTACACAAAGGTTGTGCGTGTAAATCCGCGATTGACAAGATAGCACCAACAACCCCTAAGGCGGCATTGGGGATCTTGTTTGGGAGGATAACTGGGTGGTAACCAGAATTGGAAAGT
>CAJVPY010004215.1:0-12908 GCA_910591965.1 Dentiscutata erythropus | reverse complement strand
TAAACTTTATTAATTTACGCATATTCATCGTAATGATAAACACGCTTAATTAATTTTAAATATTTTCCGCTAAGTAAAATTTATTCCCAGACACTTTTTGGCTCATTGATTGAGGCGCTTGAGAGCGACCTAAGTCAGCGAGATAACAGGGGGAACCGTTGAAGTTACACAACTGATATTTCACCTGGTATGTAACATATGAGTGCCGCGATAAGAATTTGTAAATTGTGTGCGGTATATGTGATATATGCGATTGCGATTTAGGTTTTTTGCTGTAAAAAAACTAGCATGGTGGACAAACCTGAATTTGATGATGATCGTTATAAATGAATAAAAAATTTTTCTTTTTATATGCATTAAAGTACTTTTTATTTTGGGAATCTTTCAAAATCTAGCAATTAAATACATTAAAAAAACAAAGTAACAAGAAAAGCTCATAAAAGCCTACGTTTTATTAAAATTAATACAAAATAATCCCAATATTTAATGTTATATTAGAAACAAATATTATAAAAGATCGAAGATATCTTATGATCCAATAGGTAAAATTTAATAATTTTTTATACCATTAGATTCGTCTTAATGAAATGAATCAAATGGTATAAGCTTCATTAAAAATTCTGACTACTGGATTGTGAGATATCCTTGATCTAGTAAATAAAAATCTTTCGAATTATTATAAACTGATTAAAAATTGTGCATGTGATCGGTAAATATCATACTTTTATTAGACAGATCGTCCCTGAGTTAGCATGGGAAGTTTGTACTATGAGGTTTGTACACCATGCTAAAAAACTTATTGCGCAGATCAAAAAAAAAAAAGAAATCGACGATTTCTGATTCTGATTTAACATTATTCTGTTATTAGAACATGCTTTAGATGCACAAAGTGTCTACTTCTAAAATTTATTGTGAAAAATATACATATATTTCAATAAAGAAAATACAATAAAGCTCCTTATGTTTTTACTTCAAAATTCTATGATTCTATTAGTAATAAACATTAATTTTTTAGTACCATGTAATAATTCTTATAAGATTGAATTTGGTACAACTTGTAAAATTTTTTTCTTGCTTATCATGTAATATTGGATTTGAAAGAAACAAAATTTAATATTATACAATCAAGTTCTTTACAACATGATAATTATGTAATAAGATAGCTACGCGGTGTGTGACACCGCGCAGGACTAGTATGATCAGACCTGCAAGTAAATTAGATAGTTGTATAACATCATTCATTAAAACCAGGAATAAAAATACCAATAGAATACGTTTGATTTATATAATTTAGTTACTATCTGGTAATATATATGCAATTGAGTTAGTTGTACTCAATCTATCGTGATTTCTGTCACGAGTTTCTGCAACAAATCTTTTTTCAAACTTATTCACATCTCATTTGCACATGTAATATGTCAATATCTAGTTAGTTTATGTCAGAATTCTTTTATGAGTTACTATAAATATCATTATAAAACTTACTCGCTATTCCAGTAGTACATAGGTATAGAATGATTAGAATTATTGTAATTTCTACTATGAGTTACTGTTAAGTATTCAGTTACAGAATTTACTAATGTAGCACGCAGTTATTAATATCAAGATTGAATTAGTTCGTATTAAAATTAATGGATGATTATGAGAATGTTGTATGTACGCAATAACAAATAATTATCCGGCAAACTCATATGATCATGAAAAAATTTCTTGTGATTTTTTTCATGTGTTACAATATAATTATGTTATTCCAATATTCAAAAAATAAAACTCAGCAAGCGACTTCCTACCAATCATAATCATAAATTGTTGGATAACACCAATACAGGGCAAATTGTTGAATATGGTAATTTGGCTCAAACGGACAAATGATTGGCTGACATATGTCGCTACGCGGCACATGTCAGCCAATCATTTGCCCCTTTGAGCCAAATTACCATTATTCAACAATTTTTGCCCAGTATTGTATACTTATTCAACCACAGTTCGAATACGTTGTACATACGTATATAATATGACAAGCATTATCGCTATATATAATTCACAAGTGACCATTTAGAAAAAATTAATGACTATCTACTGACATGATTAATTTCTCTTATCAGCACAGCAAAAGTTAAATTTTTGTCATAATTTTGCTTCAATAAAGTAATTAGTTCGACAAAATGAAGCGTAAATTGCTTTGCTGATAAGAAAGTTGAATCACATGGATGCTGAGTTGGTAGACTGTCTTAAAATGAACGATATTTCTTACGATTATTTTTTCACACAGTCATATACCAATTACATCATAATATGTAATGAATGGTATAGTTATGCAATCTGTAAAAGTATTAACACTTTCTACAAAAAAAGTGGCCACGCCCAAAAAGTTGAATTAAACCAACTCACATTTAATGTGATCATACTGATACATATTATGATGAATCTATTACGACATTAAAATATGTCGCAATAATTACAGATTTAAATAGATCGTCATCTTATTTTAATATCATAATTCTTTCCAAAAATGAACAAACGAAGATTATTATTCTTATTTAAATAGGATTTTTTTAAAGAATCAGCATAAGCGACATCAAAAACGTATATTATCATTATTTTGAAATATACCATAAACAGAAAAAAAAGAGATAACCATAATGCCTTCTAAAATAAGAAAAATATAGCGCACCAAAAAGTTGAACGCAACCATCCCTCCACATTTCATGTGATCGTACTGGTAATTATATTCTTACAAAAGATGCTAAATCAAAATATATTACAAAATTATAAATTTATAACTTTTATTTTTGCAAAAATATTAAAAAAATTAGCAACAAGAATCAGAAATTATCAATTTTTTTTTTTTTTTGATCTGCGAATTTTATATTTTTTTGTAAACTGCAATAAATATAGTTTACTCTTGTTATAATAGACTCCATTATAGCATATATCTTATTATCTCTTAAATCGTATAGCATACATATTTGTATACTAAAATTTTTAGTAACCTATTTTTGCACAATTACACCAAATATTATTATACCTTGCCTCTATATTTTTTAAGCCAGAATAGGAGTATACAACATGCTAGTTGTTATATATTTATTGTTTTGTAAAATTTTTTTAACAATATTCTAAAAATCATCTAGGTTGGCTAGTTGTTATATAGTTCTTTATGATCAAATTTAATATTAAAAAAGAAACCTGCATATGACTATTATGAAAATTCTTTATAATTGCTATGTACAAATTTTTTTTATAACAAAATATTAAAGTTAATCAAAGAACCTTTGTGACAAACTTTACAGTGCTGATTTTTGTAAGAATACTGAAGAGATAAGATGGCACAAATATTTAGCCAAAATGGCATATTTTATAGCTATTATAAAAATTTATACTCTTCATTTGAATCATTTGAGTATGCCACACTGCGAAGTGGAGTTTTCTATGTGACTCAAGTCTTTAAATATCATTACAGCCAATTATAGTAAAGATTTTTATAAATAAACTTTTTTTCAAGTTTTACTTTCGTTTAATTATTTTAGCATACATATTTGTATGCTAAAATATATAGTTGAAGGGATAACAGAGCAATTCTTTAGAACAATTTAAAATTTTTATTATTATACTATATAACATTATAGCAGATATTTATTATAACAGACAGAATTTCTTAGCCTAATCACTATATTATAATGAGAGTAAATTATACTATACTCAACTAGCAAAATTAACATGCAATTTTTTATCAGAGAATATAAATATAATATAAAATTATACAATTTGGTTTAATCACACTAAACCACACAATTTCTATGTCTCTAAATGCTACTAAGAAAAAACCTACTATCAAATTTTTAATTATATTTTGTATATAGTTAGCCATTTATAAAAAATCTATTATTATAATAGATTTTTCATAAACAGCTAACTATATACAAAATATAATTGAAAATCCAATAGCAAGTTTTTTTTTGCAAACTCATAAAAAAATTATTTTACAATACTAAATTATTTCGCTAGTATATAGTATATTAAAATAATTTTTTATATATATTACATATCAGGTGAAATATTAGTTATATAACATTAATAATTTTTTTTGAAATCTAATATATATAAAAAAACTTAAAAATTTCTTTACAAGCAATATTATTGTTTGTAAAAAATTTATATAGTAAAAGAAATATTTTTTAAAGATATCTTAGTATTTACTAGGCCAATTTTAATACTTTAATTACTATTAGATGTGTCTTAATAAGCTTTATAAAAGTTTTTTAAATCAGAAGAGTAATTAACTTAGTATAAAAAAAAGTTTTAAATGCATATATGCCATATTTAAAAATCTCTAATTTTTATAAGTAATTTGAATTACATTTTATTATAATAACTCTTTGGTTAACTAGTGAATTACTAAATAAGAATTTTTGTATTTAAAATATTTTAAAAGAAATATAAAAAGAAAAATCTAATCTAAGTTTTCTAAAAGCAAGAGTAAAAGTTAATGTTTATTAGCTTTTTTACAAATATAGAAATAATAATAATACTAATAATACTTATGAAAGAAGAAAAATATCGCTGCCCAAAAAACACTCTCTACAAGATTCTTATCAGAGACTTAGAAGCTATCAAATTAAAAAAGAGAAGGTTATGGATTAAAGGTCTAACTACTACAGAATTGTTCAATGAAATCAAGAATCTTCTAAACTCAACAAAATCAACCTTATGCATAGTAGAACTCACAATATACATAATATGAAATGGTTTCTACGATTTCATATAGAGAAACAGATGCAGCAAAGTCATAGAATAGGAAAAAAGACAAAATATAAGAAAGACAGACAAAAGAAAAAAGAAAGAAAAATTAACAAAACCAAGAAAGCTTCTGTCTAGCAACTCGAAAAAAAAAGGAGTAAAAGTAGAAAAAAAAAAAGAAAAAGGTAATGAAAATAAAAAAAAAAAAAGAGACAAGATATTAGCAAAAGAGAAAAAGATACAAAAAGTTTGGAGTGATACTATTTTAAGTTGGATACAAAAGGGTGAAAACCTCTTTTGGACAAGTTTATAAAAAAAACTTTTTTTTTAGCTTATTTGTAAGCCAATGCGATAAGTTGCACCTTGTACTACAAGTAACTAGGTGAAGTCGGGCTCTAATTTAGTTTTAGAAAATAAAAGTATAGATATAAAATTAAATGTACTTAAAACTAAGAGGTCAAGCCACGGCAAGATCTATCAAAGAAATAAAAAAAAATAATAATAATAATACTAATAATAATAATAATATAAATATACTAAAATAGTAAAAATAATAAAAATAATAAAAATAGTAAAAACAGAAAATAATAAAAATAATAAGAATAGTAAGAATAATAAAAATAATAAAAATAGTAAAAATAATAAAAATAGTAAGAATAATAAAAATAATAAAAATAGTAAAAATAGTAAAAATAGTAAAAATAGTAAAAATAGTAAAAATAATAAGTTTTATTTTGTTGCTATTCTAAATTTTATTTTATAACTATAACAAGAAATTAGAGTTGTATTTAGTGTTTAGCACAATTAAACAAAAGTTTGATAGTTAAATACTTATTAATACTTGTAATTAAGTTGGATATCAAATAACTACAGATTAAATAATAGTATATATTTAACTTTGGTTAATTTGCAATCATTTGATATCTGATTTAAATATAAATATTAACAAGTATTTGACTATCAAATTTTTGTTTAATTGTACCAAGCACTAGTTGTATTAGTTTTGAAAAAAACTTATTAGGATAAGTTCTAAATTAAAACTATTAAGAATTATAAAACTATTAAAAAACTAGTTTTTGTAAATATAATATATAGTAATATTTAAAAAATACTAAAAACTCTTTTTCATACCAAAAAACACAACAAACTTTTTTTGCAAAAAACAGTAAACTATAATAGTGAAAAGTGGTTTAAGACTAATAAAAATCATAAACCAGTATCTGTTATTTAGAAATAGTTCTTATATACTACCTGCTAACAAGCTTAAAGCTTATTACTTACTATAGAGATAGTATTTGTTATTTAGAAGTAATTTTTATATACTATTTGCTAACAAGTTTAGGATTTATCACTTTTTAAAAAATATATATATTTTTTAAAAAAGAGTATAAGGGCTATTTTCTATACTATTACTTACTTGTTTTTTCTATAAAATTTTTATAAAAAGTAGGCAAAATAGTTTATTTTCATCAAAAGATCAACATTGTTTACTCTTTTCAAATTTAAACAATATTGTAGATTGCAACTATGTGTTTTGGATTGTTTATAATCATGTTTACAGTACTACTAATAGAAAATTAGTATATAGATTTTAATCATTTCTGATATTGATTATATATTAAGATGAATTTTACATTAAGATTGTATCTTATAATAGAGATATTTAATGTGGCAAATCATAATAAAATTAGATTAAAATAAAACTATGAACCTTTCTTGCTTATCTTTAAAGTTTATAAAACCCACTTATACTCTTTTATTAATAAAACTAACTCTAAACCCTAACTCTAACACTAACTCTAACTCTAAAAAATGTTCTTCAAAAAATTTTAAATTTTTCTAAAAAAATAGAAAAATTTTATTTTAATCTGATTTTATTTTAATCTGCTACAAGTAATAAACTCTAAACTTGTTAGCAGATAGCATATGGAAATTATCTTTAAACAATAAGTACTATACTCAAAGACTACTATCTATATCTAAATTACAAGTAAAAACTAATCTAATTGCTTACTATGTATCTATATTTGACCTGTTATAATAAGAAATTTTCTTTACAATACTCTTTTCTATAATTAAAATCAAGTACTATATTAACAAGACACTTCTATAGTGTATTATAACATCTATTCTTTCTTTAAAACTTTTTTTATCTAAGTCTGGGCAGAATAATTAATCTTTTACTTATATACAAGGAAAAAAAATTTTACTACAATTTATGAAAAAAAAACAAGTTTAGAAAAAGATATAAAACAAAAAAAAAAAAATTAATATTTTAAAAAAGTTTCTATTATAAATGGAAAAAGATAAAAAAAAACAAAAAAAAAATAGTATAGCTATAACTTATAACATATACTAAGAAAATATAACACTATTATAATCTATATTAGGCTTAAAAAATTATATAATAATTGCAACTAATTACTATATCTTAATTATAAGATATCATCTTATCATTAGGAACTTATTCTAAATACTGATATAAATTAAGTATCTTCTAAATAGAAGCACTAGTCTTTTTTCTATCTCTTAAATTATAATACAGGCAAATTTGTTTGTATTTTTATTAAAAAGTTTAATTTTTTTAATAAAATCATATATATTGATTTTAGCTATATATTTTTTAAGTAAAATATTTAATTTTAGATTTGTTTTATTAACTTTATTAAGAAAATTTTTTAAAATTATTAAAAAACTTTAGTATAATAAAAGTTTAAAGTTTTTGTATTAAAATTTTTACTATATAATTTTTTTTTTAAACTTTTTTAAATTTTATATATTTTTTGTTTATAAAAAAATCTTTGCTTTTAAGTAAAGTCTTGATTTTTATTAGTAAATTACTAAAAGTATAATAATAAAAATTGTAATCTTTTGTATAAACTATAATATTGTTTTAAAAACTATATATTTAAAATTAATATTTAAAGAATTTGTCAAGAATTTGTAAAATTGTACAAAGTTTTATTTATAGGTAGAGTGAACATCGATTAATTTTACTAGTGATCATGTTACTAATTTTTTTTACAATAATATTCAATTGAAATCAGATAATAATCATGTGTTATTTATATTGTATAATCTAGACAAATTTTGGTTATTTTAAGAAGAATTAATGATATATATAAGTATATTTTTTTTGAATATAATAGCAGTTTAAAATTATACGATTGTAATTAAACAGATTTAATATATATATTGTAAAAATTTCATAAAAAAAAATTGTATTTTTAAAAACTTTTATATATAACATATATTTAATTTTTGTATAAAATTTTTTTAAACAATATATATATATAGAAATTAATCTATATTTACTCTACCCTTAAATATTTTGGCATTTTAAAAAAGTAAATTAGAGCTAAAAAAGTGCAAAAACATAGGCAAATTTGTCTGTATTGATCTACATATTAAGAGATACTATAGCATTATATTAATAAACAAAACAAATATATGGTTATATTTACTAAGTATATCCAAATTAGACAGGTATAAATAATACTAATTTTTTAAAGAGAGTGTACTAGAATACCTACTTTTTTCAAAAAAAAATTAATAAAGTTAGCAAAAGCAAAAAAGAAAGAAAATACTTTGAAGCACTAAAAGAGTATAAATTTTTTTTTTACTAAAATTAACTTTTTACCAAAGCTTGCATAGTACTAAGTTTTTTTAATAAGTAATAAACTTTAAGCTTGTTAGCAAGTAGTATATAAGAACTACTTCTTAACAACAAGTATTTTTTTTTTTTTGAACAATTCTGTCTTTATTATAAAAAGTATAAGTAATATACTACTCTAAAAATCTGTTTATCTATATACAAGAGTTACAAATTTCCCTTTAGCACAATAAAGACTTATCCGATTATCGAAGTACCTAAATGTGATCTGTTGTATTAACATGTTTACTCATTTCTGGGGTTCTAACTTGCTAGGACTTATTTATCAATTCACTATAAGCCTGTTGCTAGCTTTATTAAGATTGCTCATTTTTTCCTTCCTTTACAGATTTTTTTACCTAGATTTGGGCAAAAAAGTTAAACTTTTACTTTTATCCAAGAAAAGAAACCAATTGCTATAATTACAAAAGAAACTAAAAACCAAATTTAGGAGAGAAAAAGAAAAAAAAAACAAAAAAAGAAAAAAAAAAAAACAAAAGAAAGAAAAAAGAAGAGAACTATAATTAAAAAAAATTCTAAACTCTATTCAATTATAACTAAAAGAAATTGAAAAAATATAAAAAAAGAAAAAAAAAAAAACAACCAAAATAGTACTATTATAACCTGTGCAAGGCTAAAAAATTATATACTACTCAAGTACAATATTTGTATATCTTTAGTGTATAGCTTTACCTTAACTATAATCTTATTCTTTAGCTAATAACTCAACTTAGAAGTTTTTGATCAATCTACTTCTAGTTCGTATCTCAAGCCAGATGCTACTGCTGTCCAAAGACCCATACCTCAAGCTACTTGCTGCCGCTTCTAAAAGCTCTTGGCCTGGGTCTGATCTAAAAAAGTAGCTTCATATCTATTTAAGCCAAACATGTGGTTGCAATCTACTATGTTATCCAAATTTGATAGGTGTAAACAATGATGATTTTTAATAAAAGTAAATTGTTTTGCTCACTTTTTTTATAAAATTTGTTGAAAGCACAAGTGGGTGACAATAGGAGAGGTAAACCTTGTATTATCTTTAAAAGAAAGTATATTTTTCTTAAAAAGTAGTAGAGTATAGAGAGCAAAATACACTGCTAATTTTCTTTTCAGTAAGTAATAAACTCTAAGCTTGCTAGCAGGCAGTATATAAGAACTGTCTCTAAATAACAAGTGCTATTTCCACAGTAAGTGATAAACTCTAAGCCTATTAGCATATAGCATATAAGAACTATCTCTAAATAATAGGTGCCAGTTTATGGTTTTCTTCAGTCTTATATTTTTCTTTTTTGCTATAAACTACTGTTTTTATCAAAAAAAATTTTGTATAAGTTTTTGGTACAAGTGATCATTGGAAAGAGTTGTTTTTAAGTTAGGTTAGTTAACAACAAGTACTATATTTATAGTAAATAATAAACTCTAAAGCTATTAGCAGATAGCATATAAAAACTATTTCTAAATAATAGCTACTAACTTATAAATCTATTTTTTATATTTTATATTAGAATCTTTTTGGTTTTATACTAGTATACAGTATTTTTTTCTTAGTAAAAAAATTTTTAAAAATTGTAGTCCAAGTAATTATCAGAAAAAGTTACTTTAAATACTAAATTAGATTACTTTAAAATTATAAATTGGTTTAAAGAACTAAAATTAGATTATTTTTAAACTAAAGTTAATTTAAAAATCTAATTTAAGTTACTTTTGAACTAAAAATTGTTTAAATACTTTATTTAAATTATTTTTTAAACAAAAAATTAGTTTAAAAACTTTAATTTTATATACTAATAGTATCTAAAAGCTTTATATTAAAGATTAAAAAAACAAACTTCTCTAATTTAGATTATTTTTATAGTATATGTAGATTATTTTAATTTTGGTATTTAAATATTTTAATTTTTAAAAATTTTTGTTATTATCTTTGCAAGTTCTTAATCAAATTTAATAGAAATTTTTTATTTTAATTCGGTTAATCTTTAGTATAGCTGGGCAATATAGAATTATTATAAAATTATATATATATAAATAACTATTTAAACTAATTTAAGCAAATTTGGGAATAGTTAGAGTTAGGGTAAGGGTTATAGTATAATTTATAATTAGGTTAGGTTAGGGTTAGAGTTTTTTTATATTGTAATCTTATAATATTTTTATATTGCTCAGTTATACTAAAGAAGATCCTTTAATTCTATAAATTAATAAAATTTATATAAAAAAATTTTTATTAAATTTAGTTAAAAATTTATATAGAGGTATCTTTAAATCTTTTTTATTATATATATTTTTAGAAGTAAAAAACTTTTAGAAATTTTTTATTTAAATTTTACAGATCTGTAAAATTAAAATAAAAAAAATTTTTATTAAATTTAATTAAGAATTCACAAAGATATTTTTAATAAAAGTTCTTATAAATAATTTTAGTATAGCTTTTTTGTAATATGTATCTTTATAAGTTCTTATTTAAATTGAATAAAATTTTTTTTATTTTAATTCTATGAATTTGTATAATTAAAATAAAAAAATTTCATTAAATTTGGTCAAGAATTCATAGAGATAACTTCAATAAAAGTTCTTGAGTTTTTGACCAAATTTAATAAATTTTTTTTATTAAAATTTTACAAATTTGTAAAATTAAAACAAAAAATTTTTATTGAATATAGTCAAGAACTTGTAAAAATATCTTCAATGAAAGTTCTTATAAATAATTTTAACATAGCTTCTTTATAATATACATTTTTAAAAATAAAAAAAAAAACTTTTATTAAAAATATTTCTACAAGTTCTTAATCAAACTTAATAAAAATTTTTGTATTTGAATTCTATGGATTTATAAAATTAAAATAAAAAATTTTTATTGAATTTGGTCAAGAATTCATAGAGATATCTTCAATAAAAGTTTTTATAAACAATTTTAGTTTAGCTTTTTTGTTATATATATTTTATAAGAAAAAAAACTTTTATTAAAAATATCTCTGAGAGTTCTTGACTAAATTCAATAAAAATTTTTTTATTTAAATTTTACAGATTTATAGAATTAAAATAAAAAAATTTTCATTAAGTTTGATCAAAAACTTACAAAGATATCTTTGATAAAAGTTCTTGTAAATAATTTTAATACAGTTTCTTTGTAATATGTGTTTTTGAAAATAAAAAAATTTTATCAAAGATATCTCTATGAATTTTTGACCAAATTCAATAAAAAATTTTTTATTTTAATTCTATAGATTTGTATAATTAAAATAAACAAATTTTTATTGAATTTTGTCAATAATTCATAGAGATATCTTCAATAAAAGTTTCTGTAAACAATTTTGGTATAGCTTTTTTATTATATATATTTTAGAAGAAAAAAACTTTTATTAAAGATATTTTTGTAAGTTTTTAACTAAATTCAATAAAAAATTTTTTTATTAAACTTTTACAGATCTGTAAAATTAAAATAAAAAAAATTTCATTAAATTTGATCAAGAACTCATAGAGATATTTTCAATGAAAGTTCTTGTAAACAATTTTAATATAGCTTCTTTGTAGCTTTTTTGTTATTATGTTTTTAAAAGAGAAAACCTTTTATTAAAGATATCTCTGCAAGTTCTTGACTAAATTCAATATAAATTTTTTTATTTAAATTTTACATATCTGTAGAATTAAAATAAAAATATTTTTATTAAATTTGGTCAAGAACTCACAGAGATATCTTTGATAAAAGTTCTTGTAAACAATTTTAATAAAGCTTCCTTGTGATATATGTTTTTAAAATAAAAAAAAACTTTCATTAAAGATATCTCTATGAGTTCTTAATCAAATTCAATAAAAATTTTTTATTTGAATTCTATGGATTCGTAGAATTAAAATAAAAAAATTTTTATTGAATTTGGTTAAGAATTCATGGAGATATCTTCAATAAAATTTTCTGTTAACAATTTCAACACAGCTTTTTCATTATATATGATTTTAGAAGAGAAAAACTTTCATCAAAGATATCTCTGCGAGTTCTTGACTAAATTCAATGAAAATTTTTATTTAAATCCTACAGATCTGTAGAATTAAAATAAAAAAATTTTCATTGAATTTGGTCAAGAACTCGCAGAGATATCTTCGATTAAAGTTTATGTAAACAATTTTGATATAGCTTCTTTGTAATATACGTTTTTAAAAATAAAAAAAAACTTTCATTAAAGATATCTCTCTGAATTCTTGATCAAATTCAATAAAATTTTTTTTATTTGAATTCTACGAATTTACAGAATTCTAATAAAAAATTTTTATCAAATTTGGTCAAGAATTCATAGAGATATCTTTAATAAAATTTTTATAAACAATTTTAACATAGCTTTTTTATTATATACGATTTTAGAAGAGAAAACCTTTCATCGAAGATATCTCTGTGAGTTCTTGACTAAATTCAATGAAAATTTTTTTATTTAAATTCTACATATCTGTAGAATTAAAATAAAAAAATTTTCATTGACTTTGGTCAAGAACTCGCAGAGATATCTTCGATGAAAGTTCTTGTAAACAA